>JAASFV010000030.1:0-58616 GCA_023334015.1 Globisporangium paddicum
CTGCGATTTCACCACGAGAGTGTTCTGATGACGTTCTCTAACATACTAAAAAAGCTCGTCCGCAAACACAAAACTCGAAAAAAAATCCACATAATTCAATTATTTTTTGCTGTCCTTAACTTTTTGGCGTGCACTGTATCGCCCTATTTCAGAGTTATAACTCTAAATACCAAAAGTTGCAGCAGGTTGGGTCCATGAGCCGCTACGCGTCCTCGTTCAGTGGCAGCAGCGGTAGGTACCATCACGAGAGCCACCGCCCCCACGACACGAGCCACAGTAGCCGCGACCGTGACCGCGACCGTGACCGTGACGAATACGCCAGCGCACAGCAGTCGCGGCACCGCTTCTCGCTCTCTGAGTCAGACTTCCAGCGCGACGCGGTGCTCCAGCGCCAGCGCTACTTGTCGTCACCCGCCAGCGTCCCAATCAGTAACGCCAACACCAGCGGCAACGCTGCCAGTGCAGGTGTTACTTCTAATTACTACCGACGCGACTCTAACGGCAGCAGCAGTCAACAGCTGCAACCGCCGCATCACCGCTCGTTTGCAATCGGATCCGGGACGTGGTCACCGCGTCAGCCCCCATCAAGCGGGATTGTGAAGGCCTCGCAGGTTGCAGACGTGGTCGCAGCAGTGTTAGCGCGAGCAGCAGCGCCACAGGCGCCAGTGCCGACGCCAATCGCAGCGCGCGTGCCTGCTGTGAGCGAGTCGGTCGCGTCGCGCTTGCGCTCCAAGTCCAAGTCGCGCGCCAAGAAGATGGCGCCGCCATCTAGGAAGCCCGCAGTCGACGGTATGCACTTCATTGCGCTAGGCAATGCTGGCAAGACAGCCAACTCGTACAGAGCGACGTTCCATGGCTCGGACAAGTACCACTCAGGCCGCAGTCGCTCGCGGTCTGTTGGCGTGCGTTCTACCACCAAAGCAAGTGGTACAACTGCCACAACCACGATTGCTATTGGCGGAAACATCGGTGCATCGGCGGCTCGGAAAACCGTTGTTGGTAGCAACAGCAGCACGGAGTTGGAGATGGAGGCCAGAGGTCGCACACGTGAGCACGAACGAGAGCTCGAGCGCGAACGTGAGGCTCTCCCCGAGCCAAAGACAGCGCTCGCCAAGTCGAGTTCTGGGAAATCGTCCCGCCATGCCACCTCTGCTGCCGCGGAAGAGAAGAACACGCGATCCAAGTCCAACGTGCGCAGCCACAAATCCAAGAGCTCGCGGCGATCCAGCTCCTCGAGCAGTAGGAGCAGCAGTCGAGGCTGCCGCCGTGCTACGAGTGATCGGAAGCGCTCCAAGTCGATGAAACGGAAGGCGAGTGCGAAGCGCACGTCTCCGTCGCCCAGTTCGTCATCAACGTCCAGTTCTGCGCCGCCACCACGCCGCGAGTCGAGCCGTCGATCAAAATCCAAGTCCAAGGCTTCCAGACACAGCGGTAGCAAGAGCAAGAAGGACGACCGATCTCGAGCCAAGAGCAAGAGCCGCGCACGAACTATTGTCGTGGCGGCCTCGTCGTCATCTTCTGGTGCTGCTGCTACTGGTGAAGACATTGATTCAGAGATTGCAAGCACGAAGAAAAAGCTCAAGGACGCGCAGAAAGAGCTTGAAGAGCTGCAGGACGAGCAGAAAGAGCTCAGCTTGCGCATCGAGGCGAAGAATTACCAGATCAGGCACTTGGAACTGGATCTTGAGATCGTTGAGAAGCGCAAGCGGATCGAATTTGAGTACAGCTCTAGAGCGGGCACTGCAAGCACGTCCTCGGCACCAAAGTTCGGCAACAATAGTAGCGCTAGTAGTTCAATTGCTGCTGCTGCTCCTGCTGCGCGCGAGAGTGAGCGTCGCCAACGGTCCGTGAGTCGCGCGCGACCATCATCCAAGCGGCCCTGTATCGTGGACACGTCCGATGACGACGACGAGGTCATCATCTTGGACTCTGTCGAGGTAAAGCAGGAAAATTCGCGCAAGCGACAGCGTTCGTCATCCAAGTCACGTGGTGGCACGCAGTCCAAGGCAGCAAAGTCGGCCGCAGCTGCACCAGCGCCAGTGCAGGTCCCCATGGATACGTCGCTCACGGAGAACGCCGAGCGCACGGAGATCCCAGACTATTTTTGGGGGAAAGCCGACACGCCGAAGCTGCTCGCACAACATCGCGTGCGCACAATCCCCGACGGCAGCGTGCGCAAAGGCCGCCACCTTGCGTTCAACCCCAAGATCTCGGACTACTTTGCCACGAGCTCGGATGACGGTGGCTTGATCATGTGGAACTACGAACGCCCGAAGCACGAGATCACCAAGCTGGCGACGTTCGCGCCGATGTCTTTTCGGAGAGAGAGCGCGTGCGCCGAGAGCCTGGTGTGGAGTCCCGATGGCAACCGCCTAGCCATGGCATTCCGTGACCCGATCAATGGTCAAGGCGAGTTTTGCGTCGTGCTGTTGCACGAGCTGGAACTAGGTGAAGCGGACAAGCCGCAACATATCCCGTCAAAGCGCGTGACGTCCATGTCCACACCGCTCCACTCGCGTGGCATCTCTGCGATTGAGTGGATCCCAGAAGGTATTGGAAGCGAGACGACAAGCAAAAGCCTCGTCACCGCTGGCTCGGACCATGCTGTGATCCTGTGGGAAGAGCACGACGATGCCAAGCACGGCTACAAGTGGAACGTGTTGCATCGCGAGCATCGGGCAGAAGTCAAATCTATCTGTGTGCACTCGCAGCGCCAGGTGATCTACACGGGCGGCTTTGACGGCCAGGTGATTCGCCACGACCTGCACAAGTCCATGTCGACCGTTGTGATGGAGCGCCGCAAGCCGAGCATCTCGAAGATCAACGCCGTGCTCGAGCACCCGCACAACCCGCACATCCTCCTCGTGAGCAGTGTCGAGCAGTCTGAGCACAGTATCCTGCTGCATGACCTTCGCCAGCGGTACAACAGCAACCGCAACGACACGATGACGCTCTCGTGGGTCAAGTCGAGCGACTCCAAGTCCATGAGCCAGTACATCGTTCCGCGGTGGTCGCCCGCGGGCTTGCACGTCTCGTGCGGCAGCAAGTCGGGGCTCGTCAACATCTGGGATGTGCGCGTGCGCGGCCCATCATACCCGATCGTGCTGCCGCAGCAGTCTGTCGCTGTCCACCGTAAGTTGCTTGTCGTGTGTGTTGTGCTGATAGAGAACTGACCTTGAGTATGTAAAATTGGTGGTCGTGTGTGCAGAGAAAACGGTGCTTCACGCGACGTGGCATCCGCGCTACAATGCGATTTTCAGCGTCTCGAACGACCGAACGCTCGGGCTCCTGACCTTCCGCTAGTCTGCTTGCTGTACATACGAGCGAGGGCGATGACACTATAGAGCTGTGGTAATACAATGTGTAGTCAATCATCTGTTCTCAGAATATGTTGCGTACTTTCAGGTT
This sequence comes from Globisporangium paddicum, assembly GCA_023334015.1. Taxonomy (NCBI): domain Eukaryota; phylum Oomycota; class Peronosporomycetes; order Pythiales; family Pythiaceae; genus Globisporangium; species Globisporangium paddicum. The sequence goes on from JAASFV010000030.1 coordinate 3,409, forward strand.
GCGAGCTTTCGTGATTTCTCACGAGTATTTTGGACCAGGGCGCCGACCGAAGCGACGCGCGCGCTCCTTGGAAGGTCACAGCGTTTACAAGTGGAACTAGCAGCATTCATGGAATTCGACGAGTATCAGGGGTGTGAGGGGGGAGACTGTGTCGACCATTACTACCACAGGCGGCTTCGACAAGACAGTCCATGTGAGGCAGGAACAGTCGCCAAGATGCTGGACTGTGAGATTCCAGACAACCCAGACCTGCTGATGAACGAGCTCGAGCGTGTTTTGTTTACTTCGCAGCCCAACGATGCGACCGGGAGACACGATCGTCACTATCAAGCACTGGTGCACAGAGTAGGTGCGGACGAACTTGTACCTGATACCATTCATGGGATGGTACGTGCTGGAAATTGGTTCTCACAAGACCTGTGTGTCTGTGTTTATCTTCAGACGAGCTGGAAAAGCGCTTGGAGCTGCAGGATAACCGATGTCGGGAGGAGCACTCGACCTTGGCGCAGTCGCGAGCCCCGCTTGGACAGAACGATGAGCTGGTCGAGTTTTTCTTGACCGAGATAGAGAAATACCAGACGATGACGACTAAACTCTCGCTCGCGCACGGGAAGCTGCAGCAGGAGCTGCACGAGCACCAGCAGCTCATGCAGCGCCACCAGAGCGAACAGAGTGTGTGCGCGCACAGGTACATGGAGATCATGCGGCGCATGGAAAAGGAGTTTGTCCATGGCGAGCGGTTGCGTGGCGAGGAGAAGCAGCTCGCGCTGGCGCAGAGCAAGAAGCGCATCGACGCCGCCAAGAGGCTCGTGGATGAGCAGATCACCGAGTTGAAGAGTCAAGAGGAGTACCAGCGCGAGCAGTTCCAAGACAAACTGGAGAGACGGTTTGTGGACGTGGTGGTAGAGAACCAGATGCTCAAGGCCGAGAACATGGAGCTGCGAGACGATCTGCAGCACGTGAGCGCTCTCGCGAGAGGGTACGCAAGGACTCCTTCTCTTCCCTAGCCACTGCTTTACTAAAAGTTGATTGTGTTCAACCAGCAACAAGAAGACGATCCGGATCCTGACCGAGGAGCTCCTGAAGATCAAGCGCACGGCCGTGGCGTCGTACCCGACCGAAGTCGACGAGCTGGCGGCACTTTGCAGTCTGAGCGACTGGGGCGTGGTGGCCAAAGTGACAGCAACAGCAGCTCAAGTGCATCCGACATCGTCCTTTCGCCCCAACAAGTGATAGCGTTGTCTCCTGGTGTGTCAGATATACTTACTTTGTTATTCTCTTCGACTTCCACAACCCTGGATGCCTTATGACCGTCATAGACGATAGTAGAGAAGACTGCAGTCTCAGCACCAACTCCAGCTCGCTTTCCTCGTGCTGGCTAAAAATTATTCTGACAAGATCGATCTTGCCACCACCATCAAAACTGTGACAACCCCCGAGCCATCCGATTATGGACACATAGACACCTGCGAGCTCTCTGGCACGCTCGAGAGCTGGGCGCACGCACGACCGACTGCATGTGGTTGTGCGCTGGCTGGCTGTGGCTCCACGACGATCTCCATCACATCAATCCACAGCTTGATTTTTTGCTGGCAAAGAGATAAATTAAGCAGTGTCTGAGTATGAGAGGTCAAGAAGGAGACATCGCGCATGGCCGTCGGGTAGTGATATGAGCAGCGAGGTCCTGCGCATAAGACGCCAAGTGCGTTTGAGTTGTCACCTTGCTGTGCGAGACAAGCTTTCTCGAACTGATTTTAAATTGGCTTCACCCAAAGATCCTCCTTCTGGTGAAATTTTATCAGATGATGTATAGAGGTATTAAAATAGTGATGATTTTTTATAGAGGTTTAACAATGTGAGAGTCTTAAAACAGGGACTGTCCAATTGACCTCTGAAGAAGTCCTGTCATAATGATAAATCAGCCTTTACCTAAATTCCAAGCACCATCAAAAGCGAAATGGATCCTGTACTCGATTCAAGCATCCGGATATACCTGTATAGCGTATTAATTCAATTAATCACTCTAACCGGCTACACAAAAACGCACAAAAACGCGACATACAGTAGAGTCTATTATCCAGTGTCAAAAAAATGAGGAAGCCAGCTCGTCGCACGAAGACAACAGCATGAAAAAAAGAACTCTCTCGGAGTTTGTATGCGTTGTCAGTCTCACTCACTGCAGCCAAAAACCCCAAACAAAGGCAGTTTGTTTTCCCCTAGCCCCGCTGCCTCTTCTCACTTGCTTTCACTATGGCCGCCCACTCATCGCTTGCGCGGGCTTTCCCTTTCTTCGCCATTGCCTCATCAGCAGTACGAGGCACGTAGGCAGCTGCCATCTCTCCACTTCCCTACGAACCCACTGGCTGTGACCGGGACGCCATCGCCAGCCCTTGATGAGAAAGAAATCGTCCGCGTTCCACGCCAAGAGCCTGCACGACAAGAGCCCGAGCGACTATCCGGAGAACAGCCTCATGAGCAGCGAGAACACGGACTTTGAACGCGTGCAGAACGACGGCTTCGTCAAGATCGGCGGCCCGCTCACCGAGGCCTCGGACCCGCGCGCGATCAAGGGCGCGGCCGGCTCGCCTGGCACGGGCAACCGCCTCTTCTTCCTGCGCGTCATCGACTCGCGCAAGTGGCACTACTCGGAGACCTTTGCGCTCTTCCTCGACTTCTTCGTCCAGGTGCTCGCGGTCTCGTTCGCGCCCAAGAAGAACTTTAGCGATGAGCTCGCCGCCAAGAGCTCGCGCATGTTCTCCTCGGGGCTCATGCTCTGCTACTTCATCGACATGGTCATCCGGCTCCTCGGTCTGCGCCTTGCGCTCTTCCGCTCGCACTCGAACATCGCCGACCTTGTGTGTCTGCTCGGCATGGTCGGACTCCTCGGCTGTCGATGGGTCATGCCCGAGCGCGAGTACTGGCTCTGCCTTGGGTACTTGGCCGTCGTCGCGCTCCGACTAATCCTCAAGCCGCGCGCGCGCACATTTTCCAAGAAGCTCCACAAGTTCCGCACGAACGGTGACCACATCCGCGTGTCGATCGAGTCGCTCCGCGCATCGCTCGCGCGCATCCCAGGCATCTCGGCGCTGGCGATCGAGATGATGGAGACCGACCTCGTGATTATCTGCGGCCGCGACGAAGGCGACATGACGCGCGACGAGCTCATGAACTTCCTCGAACGAGCGCTGCACTACCGGCCCAACAACCTGTCCGCCACGGAATTCCTGGCGCACTTGCGCGACATTGACGCCTCGTCGTCGCAGCTGGCATACGGCATTTTCGATGTGGTGCGCAGTACGCTGTGGCACTGGTCGAACCAGAGCACGGATCTTGTGTTCTGCTTTTTGGTTGTCTGCGTGAATGCAGCGATCAGTCCAGCGATGGCGTGGTTCCTGTCCAAGTTGTCGGACGCATTCGACTCCATCGATGCGGGAAACACAGGAAACCAAGACGAGAATGCGCTCAAGATCGGAATCATGGGCATCCTCGGCTTGTGTGTGCCATTCGTGATTGGCAACTACGCTGTCGGCTACTTCCAGTCCAAGATGATTTCCAAGGCGACCGAACTGATGCAGAGCAAACTGCTGGACATCATCTTGCACCAAGGAACCAACTTCTTCGCTGATCGATCGGAGGGTGACTTGAACAACTTGTTCTCGAGTGATATCGCGCGCGTTAACGGTCTCTGGCAGGCTGTGTTCTGGAACCTGCTGAATCCTCTGGTGTCGGTTGTGTTCGGATTCGGCTATGCGTTCTACATGGAGCCGAGCATTGGAGTCATGGGGTTTGCGTTCGCGGCTATCTTCCTATCCAGTGGACCTCAAGGTTTCGCCGCCCAGCGTTCAAAGGACTTCGGCTCGAAGAACGCGTACGTGGCTGCTGAGTTCCAGAACGCTATTTCGTGTCAGAAAGTCGTCCGTGCGTACGCGATTCAGGAGCCTCTGCTCGCCCGATTCGGCAAGACTTGCAGCGCGCTGCGCAAAAACCAGTTCTCGAAAGACTTTTGGTCGAGTGTGGTGCAAATTTACATCGAGTCGGCGATGTACATCTTCACTGCGATCATGACTGCGTCGCTGGCTATGAAGGTGTGGCGTGGTGAGATTTCGTCGGGCGACTTCTTTGGCTTCATCACGCTTCTTGGACGTGTATCGAACCCTGTGACTGTCCTCGGCGGCTTCATGCGTGTCGCGATTGGCAATGCCAGTAGCTTGCAGCGTATTGATGACATTATTCTCGGTCTTGGCGCTGCTGGAGGTGACGACGAAGGAGACAAGGACTTGCCAGCGCTTCCAAAGATGGAAACCGATCTTCGCGTGGAGAAGCTGGTGTTCAAGTACGACAAGTCGTCCGAGAACTATGTGCTGAAGGAACTCACTGCCACTATCCCGCGTGGTGCGTACACCTGTGTGGTCGGACCATCCGGATGTGGTAAGAGTACTCTGCTGGCGTGCTTGATGCAGTTCCAGGAAGCCGACGGCGGCTGCATTCGTCTGGATGGACACGACATCTTCAACTTCTCGAAGAAGTCATTCATGGACCAAACTGCTGTCGTCTTTCAGGATGGTGGTATTTTGAACGGTACCATTTACGACAACATCCGCTACGGTAACGGTGGTGCGTCAAACGCTGACTGCGAAGAAGCTGCGCGCTTGGCTGAATGCCACTTTATCCCGGATCTGAAGGATGGCTACGAGACAATCGTCGGCCAGCACGCGACGTGCAGTCTCAGTGGTGGCCAGGCTCAGCGTATTTGTTTGGCCCGCGCGCTGTGCCGAAAGCCAAGTCTGATGCTGCTGGATGAAGCTACGAGTGCGTTGGACCCTGAGACCGAAGCCTCCATTGTCGCCACTCTTGAGCGCCTGTCGAGCAAGATGAACATGACCATCATCTCCGTGACACATCGGTTGTCGACGTCACTCAATGCTGACATGATTCTGGTTCTGAACGCCGGCCGAGTCGCCGAACAAGGTCGTTACGACGATTTGGTGGCCAAGGGTGGTTTGTTCTACGAAATGATCCACAAGACCGACGCCAGTGAAGAAGAAGAGGAGGAGGAGAAGAAGAAACCTGTGCACCGTCACCAGTCTGTGGACACGATCGGCCCAATCGCTGAAGATGCTCTGGTGTCGCACGACAGTGTTTTGGCGTTGCAGCAGTTTACGAAGACCCTGAGCTCCCGCGTAGTCCACGATGTGACCGATGTATCGCGAGCAACCGGCAACCCGTCTTGGTACCGCTATGGAAATCGCCTGTCGAACCGCACCCGCAAAACGAGCCAAGGCGACGAAGTGTACGCTCGTCGCTCGCAGAACAATAGTGTAGATCCTCAGTGGTACCCTCCATCGAGCGAATCGAACGCGCGAGGCCAAGCGGGAGGCGTGGGTGAAGACGAGCGCAGCAAGTACTTTGTGCTGTAGATTGAGAAGATGTGAATCTCCGAACAAGACTTCTTTGCCCGATAGTCCAACGGCGTTGGCGTCGAGTATGTATGTGCATGTACATTTGCATGATGATTGGAAACGCGAGTTCTTGAGCCTGCTTGGTTGCCTCCTTCAAAGTAGCTTCACACCCCGAAGCGCATGCATCACATAGAAACTCAACAAGCTCATTTCTTAACAATTGCGCACATATATTCTTTACAACGTCTCTGCTAGGCACAAACGGCGCACCACTGTCGATTCCACCCACGCGTCCGCATTGCTGCTCACCGAGTCTTCCTCCATTCGCATGCGCCATACAAATCGTGGGCTCAGCCTGCGCAGTGGTTCGGCGTTCTCTATATCCCGACTTGGCCGCGGCACCAGGACGCTCGCACTCACCAATACATACCCACCGTGACTAGAAGCCCAGCGTCGCGCGGCCGTAGAACTGCTCGTCTTCCTCGGGTTCTATTTCAGCTGCTCGTTGCGCGGCGCGACTGCCGCTCGAGTGCCCATTGCGCTTCTCGGCGGCCTCGGTCTTCTTGAGCAGCGCGTCCAGCTGGTTGTTGGTCACTAAATACGCGTTCGCTGCCCGCAGCGTCTTGACCCACTTCTCCAGCTCCTGCGTCGACTTTGTGAAGAAGTGCGACTGCTGCGAGTTGGTGCTGAGCACGAACTCGCGCCCGCGCTTCGTGTCTTCGCACACGACCTCCAGCGTCTTGTCCGCCAGGTTGATCTCGCCACGCACCTCGGGGTCGCCACGGCGCTTGTAGTACTTGAGGAACCCGTCGGGCGTGATCTCGCACCAGCGCTCGCGAGCGCCGCGCATGGTCTTCATGTTGCTGATCAGGCCGCGCTCGCTCCACTCGGTCGGTCCCTTGTCCAGGAAACCGGTGAGCGTTGGCATTGTCTCTGCCTTCTTCGGACGCTGGCTCGCCCCCTTTGTGCTGGAGCTGCTGTTGCTCGGGGCGGTGGAACCCGGACTCGTGCCCTTTTTCGCTCGAGAAGAGGACGAAGACGAGCCTCCTCTGGCTCCTGATGAGGACGCTGTTTGAGCGGAATTGGACGATGACGGCGCTTGCCTGCTGCCAGAGGAGCCCTCCCGGCCTGAAGACGACGAGCCGTCTGACTTTAGCTTGTGTAGCGCGTCTTGGGCGTGCTTGAGCTCTTCCTTGATCGCGTGGCGCCTTCGCTGGCATTCTTTTGCCAGTCCCTGGTCGCCGACCTGCGCCGCCTTGGACATCGTCTCAACGACAGACCGCTGCTGCTTACGCAACTCGAGGATCTTCGCCTCTAAACGCGTGATTTCCGCGTTGCCCTGACCATTGCCCGAGCTCGAGAGACTCTTGTTCGAGCCAGAGAACTCTCTCTCTTCTGTCTTTGATCTGGACGACGAAGACGACGACGACGATGACGACGGCGTGGTCAAGTTGGCAAAATGCTTGTTGAGCTGGTCCATCTCCCGTTGCACCTTGGTCGCCTTGCGCTGCTCCTTGCCCAGCTCTTCCTCCATGAAGCGCATCTTCTTCTTGAACGCCATTAGCTGTTCACGGGGCGGTGCTGTGAGGTCAATACCGAAAAATTCATCGTCACCACCTTTAATGTCGTCCTCTTCGGACGCCTTGGTGTCGATCTTCGCGAGCGAGCTCTCGAGTTCGTCTAGCCCCGTCTGCAGCGTCACACGCTCTTTTCGCAACCGCTTGTTGCCTGCACTCATCTTGGCAATATCCTCCGTGAGCTCGGCATTGCGCTTGGCCAGTTGGTTGGCCTTGACGAGCTCCGGGTTCTCCATCGCGTGGATCTCCTGGAGCTTTAGGTGCTTGATCATCGTGTCGAACTTCTGTTTCTCGTTCACGAGCCGCTCGTTCTCCTTCCGCAGATCCAGACGGCGCTCGTTCAGTAAGTCAAATTCGCCCGAGACCGCGTCCCACTTGACCCGCATCACGTTCATGGACCGCAGCAGCTTCTTCGTCTCAATCGTCCAAAGCTCCGTGTGCAGCTCACTGGTCACCAGCACGCGCGTGTACTCCTGCTTCTGCTGCATGTAGGCGGACGACTGACCCGATTCCTTCGACTCCTGCTCCGTGAGCATCGCCAACTGCGGGTTGTCCTCCACGGTGCCCTTCTCCACGTCGGCAAAGTGGATCTTGAGCGGTCGAGACGCCTTCTTGAGCTTGTCGACCACCTCCTTGTACGTCAGCCCCGCGAGCCCGACCTCCTCAATGCCCGTCACGCGCATGCCGATCGTCAAGCGTCTAGTTTACAACATCAGGTGGGTTAGCAACCTAGTTGTGTGTACAATAGAGATGAGAGAGCCAACTCACTTGTGCGGCTTGACGCTCCAGTTGTAGAGCTCGGCGGGTCCGGCCTTGCCGTTGATCTTGGGCAGGTCGTCCACTTCCGCTTGGAACTGTGGGTACGGCGTTGTGTCGAGCTGCCGCACCTCGCGGAGACTCACGCCGAGACGGCCGTCGCCAAACTCAATCTCCACCTCCGTCACCCAGTTGTACGTCAGCGGAAGGGGGCCCGCGGCGGCTCCAGCTGCTGCTGATTAATTAGAGTCGCAGGATACAATTGAGAGTGTTAGAATCCAATTCGCGGATCCATAATGTGGCTAGTAGTAGTAATACAAACGATAAACGCACATGTGCCAGTAGGGCTGCCCTTTTTCGGCGTGGCTTTCGTCACGGGCGGGGTCCACTGCGTCTTGCCGGCGGGCGAGATGTAATAGTAGCGGCCCTTCTGCGTCTTGCTCTCCTTGCGCGTCCAACCGGGCGGCATGCCGTCCCCGTCGTTGCCGCCCGAGGCCGATCCCCCGGAGGCGGCAGCGGCGGCGGCTGTGGTGAGCGACGCCGAGCTGTTATGCCTGTCGCAGCGACGTTCACCAGTGAGCACTTCGTCTCACGAACACAGGCTCATACAATGCACGTACCGCCACATAACGGCGCTCTTCTCCTTCGAGATGTCCTTGAGGCGCTGAATGGTGACTGCGGGGGGCTGCGGACGCGCTCACAAGTGTTGAATTCGCTTTTACACACAGGAAAAAAAGAGGTGGATCGGTGGAGAGAGAGAGCGGCCGTCGTCTCGCAGTGTTGCTAGGCGGACGCGTGGGGCGGACGGATGGGACGCTTGGACTACTGGTTGAATCAGCTGCTGCGCATACACAGGCGTGCTGCGCTCGTGGCTCGTGGCTCGTGCGTCGACAGGCCGGAGGAACGCTGGAAAGGAGCTGCTGATAATAACGCACGCCCAATTATAAAGCTCTCTGACTTCCACGAGAAAAGGGGGTTTCCCTCGCAAAGGTGATGCAACTGACATGCCTTTTTTTTAAAAAACTTTGTTTAAAAACAAAGTATTTTCTTCTTTTTTTGCACAACTGTATCCGGTAAAGTCCGAGTTTAGCTCAGACTCAGATTCTATAGAAAAGCGAGCCAATCAGAACGCAATTTGTGTTTTCTCAGAAATATTTAGATTTGGCTTAAGTCTGACTCCGATTGTTTAGCTAGCGCTTTTGAGAGGGGAGGGGTGGATTAAATCCGATGAAGATGTTTAAGTTCGCACTGCTGGATGCATTTGCATATGCGTGAAAAGAGCCACTGATGTCTCAGTTGGAACTTGTAAAAGCGACATACTTTTTTCAAGTAATAAGGTAACATCAACCTGTGAGGCGACTTCTCGCGTCGTTTCGGCCATACCAACAAGGGTGACAAGGCTTGTTTGAAAATGCAGTTTCGCAATCAACCTGGATTCCTCAGAGTGGAGAACTCACTCAATACGCTCTACTGTCACGGCTGTAGGCTCGGTGCATACTGCTTGGACTCGGACTCACGGACCGCCGGTTGGTTCCGTGATCAGCTGTGCTTCGCGAGCGTGAACCCGACTCCTCAGGCTGCCGAAAGACGCTGCGAGAGCGCGGGTCGCGAGTATGGGTCTCCATTGCGATCTCCGAGTCACCGTACACGCTGCGAGAGCGCTTCTTGTACCGATCCACGTCAGGCTCGAGTCGATTCTCCGAAGCCTGGACGTACTCGTATGATGGCTGCTCGTGTTGCTGCTGCGGCATGTTGTCTCGGTACATGCTCTTGCTTCGCATCGACGCGATCTCTGAGTACGTTCGAGATGGAGTCTTTGTGTTCAGGTCGACTGCGCGAGGATCTTGAGTCTCGCTGTACGATATGTATGACCGAGACGGTATCTTTGGCGGCTCTCGACCGCGATTATCTTGTAAACCATCGATATGGCGGTGGTTGCTCCGGCTGTAGCTGAACGCGTGCTCTTCCCGGAATGAGCTCTTGCTTCGCATTGCAGCCTGGTCTGCGTACGACCGCGAGGATGGTTTGCTCATCTCTGCATCGGTAGACCTGCTTTTGTCTTGGCGCACTTCTCGCTCGTACTGCTCGATCCTGTGCACCATGTACGCGCTGCGCTCATTTGTGACCGTTGCCGAGTACTTCTTGTGGGCGTTGACAGTGTCATCGTTCTCGATATCGACGCGGAGGAACCAGCACGTGCGGAAGCTGTGTCCAAACTTGAGACAGTAGTAACACACATTGCGCTTCTCGTTGGAGTGCAGGTTGTTGCTCTGGTTCTTGAAGTCGCGTCGGTCGTCGTGATCCTTTTCTCGCCGCTCCTCACGCTTAAAATCGTGTTTACTATCTCTCTTCTTGTCGTATTCTTTGTCATCGGCCCATTTGGCGCCGTCATACTTGTCGTCTCTCTTGTCATCTCGCTGCTCGTGACGATAGCTCAAGCTCTCCTTCTCACTCCGCTTCTTCTCGTCCGCTCTCGGCTTTGCACTCGAGCTGCTCTTGTCTTCGGGTTTGTCCTCTGCTCTTGACAACGTCTTCACTTTCTCTGGGACAGCCTTTGCGGCTGGTTTGCATACAGCAGAGCTTGATGATGGCTGCTTTGGCGGCGCCGGGGCTGGCACTGGGGGATCACTTTTCTTTGCAGCAATCGAATCGACTATCTGCAGCGACGTTTTTGTTGACGCTTGAGCGATGGTCTTTAGCGATTTCTCGTTCTCCATCGTAGGTACGTTGTGCGCAATCATGAGCTCTCGTTCTTTGAGCACGAGCCGGCTACTGAACTCAAAAGTCACCTTCTCAACCAACTGCAGGTACGGAATGTATGGCTTGAACGCTTTCCAGACATTGAGCAGTGATGCCCAGTCCTCTGGCAAGGCACTCGCCAGCATCATCGATCGGAGCGGGTCCGTGAGCTGGACGCCTGCGATCTGTGAGTATTGTTCCATCATAAGCTCCAGTCTGGCGATGAAATCCTGGACGCTTTCGTCCTTTTCACCCAGTTTCATCGCGTGCAGCAGTCGGTGCACTGTGTAAAAGTCACTCACGTTGCGATTGCCATACATACCGCAAAGAGTTGCCCAGCTGTCGTAAATGTTCTTGCCCAGGATCGCGCGCTCGACCTCTGGGTGTAGGTACCGCTGCAGAATGCTCATGGTCTCGGCTCGTTCTTCGATCACCTTGAGGCGAGATAGCCGCCCGGGCTGCATGCTCGGGGAACCGCGCACGCGTTTGCGTCCAGTGACGTTGCTCGTCTGCTGCACGGGCTCGTCCTTGATAAAGATACTGCCACTGGTGGCCGCAGACTGCTGTTGCACTGACTGCTCGCTTCCATCATGCGCGTCGTCGTCGACCACCACCAAGTCGCACTTTGGCGGGATCTCCTCGTTGTTGTACACGAAGCTCTGGCTGCCGTCGTAGTCCTTGACGATGATGTAGCCGAGCAGGTGGAAGCGCAGTAGCTCGTTTTCGAGCCGCGCGCGCCACAAGTTGAAGTCCGTCGAGCCGTCGAAAACGATGTAGCGGCGCGTGTTGCCGCCACCACCGTGGCTTCCGTTGCCGCCTCCCGCACTCATGCTGCTCCTGCTCCTGGTGCTGCCGTTGCCGTAATGGCGCAGTACTTGCCACAGATCTGTGGCGTTTCACCCTCCTCTCCCATGGCCTGAATGGTGGCCGCTAGAGGAAACAAGCGATCTGATTGGCGAATATAATCTACAGCTGTTATTTGATTGGCTAAAAAGGAAACTAATCATTCCAGGTTGCCTTTTTGAAGGCCATTTCCTGACCAGCAAAAAAGGGAAAGCCTGCGCGAAAATGGTTGCCACCACGCAGGTACAAGCTCTCTACGGACATGCTGCGTGCGAATTGATGCCTGACACTATAAGTGTGTGTGTTTATATGTGTAATAAAGGAACCTGCTGCCGCGCAGCTGGAGCACGCGCTGCGCCTGCACTACCTTGACAGCGCTGTTGAGCGCGCGAGCCTCGCGATCCTGGCCGCTGTGGGCGTCACGGTCGCGCGGGTGGACGCGGCGAATGACGACAACGTAGTGGACGTCCTTGCTGACGATGAGCTTCGAGCTGAGCACTCGAACGCATCTGCTGGTGCGATTGTGTACACGGTCGTGCGCGGTCGCGTGTTCCTAGACGTGCGCGACGAAGGCGACAGCTGGATCCGCATTTTGCTCTCGGAAGGCTTTCAAATCACGATCGCCGGCCACGTGCTGCGCCGCTTTATCGCAGACGTCACGTTTAAGGCGTGGCTGGGTGTGACTGAGCGACCAGTGGAGACCCGCGAGCTTGCGCCACGCTTCACCAAGGCATCGGATTCACTTCAGGTCGTCCAATACCACAACTACCGTGAACTGATCTGCCAGCTCTGCCGTCAGTTCTACGAAGCTGGGTGGGTGACTGGGACGGGTGGGAGCATCAGCATCCGATACGGCAACCGCATCTACATGACTCCGTCGGGCGTGCAGAAGGAGCGCATCCAGCCGGACGAGCTCTACCTGCTGGACATTGACGGCACGATCCTCGACGCGCCGCAGCAAAAGCCCGGCCAGAAGTACCCCAAGTTGTCCGACTGCTCGCCGCTCTTCCTGCACTCATACCGTATCCGCAACGCCGGTGCGGTCATCCACAGCCATGGCATGACGTGCAACCTCATCACTGCGCTTTGTGACGGCAAGAGCGAGTTCCGTATCACCCACCAGGAGATGATCAAGGGCCTCGCTGGCCATGGATACCACGACGATCTCGTCATCCCTATTATTGAGAACACCGCGAAGGAGTCGGATCTCGCCGACTCGCTCGCCGTGGCGATCACGAACTACCCGCGTGCGTCTGCTGTTCTTGTCCGCCGCCACGGCATCTACGTGTGGGGAGATTCGTGGGAAGCTGCGAAGCGTCACAGTGAGTGTCTGCACTACCTCTTTGAAGCTGCGATCGACATGCACAAGCTCCAGATTGACTTCACGGTGGCTCCCAAGCGCGCGACTGACGACGAGATGACCGAGCAAAGAAAGCGTGCTCGTGTCGAGTCGTCGGGTGCTGAGAAGACTATCGCCGAGCAGCACAAGTACGTGCTCCTGGACATTGAGGGCACCACCACGCCGATCACTTTCGTGCATGATATGCTCTTCCCGTTCGCCAAGAACAATGTCGAGAACTTCTTGAAGGATACGTGGGCATCCCCAGCCACCCAAGCGAACGTGTCTGCCATGCGCGAGCAGGCAGTCCAAGATGCTGCTGACGGTGTTCTGTCGCCATCGATTCTGGTTGAAGGTGCTGGCGATCACGCCCAGGTGGTTCGCTCCATCGTCGAGTATGTCCACTGGAACATCAAAGCGGATAGAAAGATTGGCGCACTCAAGCAACTGCAAGGCCACATCTGGGACCTTGGCTACAAGAGCGGCGAGTTGAAGGCACAGGTGTACGAAGATGTGCCCGGTTTCCTCCAGCGCATGGAGGAGAAACGCGTCCGAGTTGGAATTTACTCGTCCGGTTCTCGTCAAGCACAGAAGTCGCTGTTCCAATACTCAGACAAGGGCGACTTGCGCAAGTACCTGAGTGTGTACTTTGACACCAAGGTGGGACACAAGCGCGAAACAGCCAGCTACCAAGAGATCCTGCAAAGTCTGGGTGTGGACAGCGGTAAAGACGTCTTGTTCGTGACCGACATCATCGAAGAAGCCGACGCCGCTACTCGAGCTGGAGTTGACGCTGTGCTCTCTGTTCGACCAGGGAACACGCCATTGCCGGCGTCACATCCGTACCGCGTGATTCGTTCATTCGAAGAGCTCTAGTGCAAGCCCCCACGATCATGATGGAGCGCACAACTAAAGTGTGAATCAATTGGGCCTGATGTTTCTGCTTCTATCCTCACTCTTCTCGTTTGGCTCTCTAATCAGTTTTATGCTTGTCAGGTCGGCACGACTTTGCTGTTGATATGGGAGTTCAATCGTGGAAGCCGCTTTGGTAGCAGACTCAGCGACGGCTCCATGGTTGGCTCTGCTATCTTCTTTGCTACCACTATGTCCATAGCATCCTGACCCTGCCGGGAGGCGTCTAAAGTCTTGTCGTTGGCATGTTTCTCAAGCGGAGCATCAACAGAGTCGATTGGAGTCTCGTCTTCAAGTGCGGAAGTGTGGTCAGTCTCCTCAGCCTCACGTTCAGCGTCGCTAGTCATTCCGTCCTCGAAACTCGGAGCGTCCTTGCGTCTGTGATGGCGACGCTTCTTGTGGTGATGGTGGTACTTTCGATGATGATGGTGCTGGCGGTGTGGAGACTCTGCGAGTTCATTTCCAGATTCAAGTGCGTTCAGCGGATCGTGGATCGAAACAGTTCTCGGTGAGGTTGTGGTATCATCGGTCGATACCACTAGCTTGCTGCGCTCTATAGACACGTCGGCAAGTGGCAATGTCCTGCCGACTCCAGATTTTAGGTGCATGTCGCTTGAGATGCCTTGATCGGAGCCAGCGTCTGCAATTCTCTGATATTTTTCTGCACTAACAATGCCCGAGCTGCTTTGGACAGTGCTCATACCTTCTTGAATGCGTCCAGAATGCTCACAAGCAGCAGGACCCAATGCGTCAAGACGTCTCGGTGTACTCGGAGGAGCCGGCAATCTCGTCGGCTCCTGTCCAAACTGCTCAGATGAAGACACCGTCAATTTTGAAGATATTTGAGCTCGCTTTCGCCGCTGACGCCATCGATATACGAACCCCTTCACAACGGACTCGACGATCATGTGCGCCACTTTGGCTCGATAGATGAAGATCTGCTTGACGCGGTCACGTTGCTGCTCGTATGGCAGGGATCGGATCCCCATCTGGTGAATGCAGAGGATGCGCAATAACTCGTTGAAGTACGGGCGCTTGATCCAATTGCAAGTGCTGTTCTCTGCTGCCATGAGCGCCTGCACCTGGCCTCTGATCTGGAGAAACGCGCGCCGCTGCCGATTCCGCTCGATCCTCAAGCACGGAGGCAGCTCGGAGAGGAAGCTTGCCAGCTGCCACAGTGGCAAGACGCCTTTGCCGTGAATGTCGTACTTCTGGAAGACCTTGCGATAGGCTTCAAAGTCGAGCAGCGAGATCGCGCACACGTCGCTCTTCAAGTAGCAGCTGCGAAAGTTTTCCAAGATAACTGTCACGAACAAGTTGAGGAAGACAAACACGACCAGAGTGACGTAGGTTGCGAAGAAGAGCGAGGCTGACGGCACGCTCCCGCAGTCTGAGACCAGCGCGCCGGTCTTCTCGTACACGCGCTCCGAGCACCACGGCTTGATCGTCATGCAGTCCGTCATGGTGAGGTGCCAGTCATCGCCCGACATGATCTGAAACAGCAGCAGCACGGACGATCCGAACGTCCGAAAGTTGGAGAAATGGTTCATCGCTGGTCCAAACTTCATGCCTCCGAAGAGCTGGCGCGCCACGATCGCGAAGATGAAGATGATCGTGCACATGAGGAAGAAAATGTGCCCGATCGGCCGCAGCGATGCACGAAAAGTCTGGAAGATTGCGTGCACTCCTCGGTTAAGTTTCACAAAACGCAGCACGCGCATGACGCGGAAGATGCGCCCCGCCTGGATGAGTGTGTGGTAGCCACTCGCCGAGAAGTACGCAACGAGCGAGCCGACGAGAATCCCGACTTCAAACGCTCCGTTCGCGGATAGCAAGTAGTAGTGGCGCAGCGCAAGACACTTAATCCCTGCCTCGGCCGTAAAGATTGCGAGGAAGATGATCTCGATCACCTTATACGAGATGGACACGGTCGATGTCGAGCTTGGGTTCACGAGCAGCAGAAGAATGTTGAGCAGGATTGCCGCAGAAATCGCTTGGGCGAAACGCGGATTCTGGCAAAAGTCGTACAGCTTCCCCAAGACTTGCAGGCGCGGCCGCGGGATAAGGCGCAGCGGTTTGAGAAGCAAAATGAACTTCTCGAGGTCCACCCAAGACTTCTGACTCTCGGTAAGGATCTGTGTGCCGTCGTTGCGCTGGAATTGCTCGACGAGGACGCCTACGAACAAGCGGATGACGAAGAGCGAGCCGATGTACACGTACAATACGAAGAAGACCGCGAACTCCGGTGAGTTGTCCTGAATTGGCTGCTCACTTTGACCCGCAATGTCCATTGCCGCAAAGGTCTTGTCGATCCACTTGAGCGATGTCATCTCGAGCAATGCAAGGAACCCGACACCGATGTGATCGAACGAGAAGCGCGCGTTTGACCACACGCGTGGTAACAAGATTGCACCGCTTGGCACACCCCTTGCTGACGCTTCTTGCAGGCTGAGTGCGCCGTCTGGGAACGCGAGAAAGAAGCCGACACACTCAGCTGCAATCTTGACGTCGGAGTCGTTGCACGAGTAAAATTTTCCTGCAAAGAGACTCCGACCAACCACGCCGAAGATTATGTACACGATCATGCAGAGTGCGAACACATTCCCCACTTGAGGCACGGATTGAGCGACAGCTGTCAAAATCGCTTTCATGTCCTGGTTGTGGTTCAAAATGCGGAGAGGACGAAGCACGCGGCCCGCACGGAAGACTCCTGCTGCGCTCATCTGCGGGTACAGTCCCGTGACGACTTCATCGATGATAGCGATAACCAGCAGCACAAAGTCGAGCTGGTTCCACCGGTCTTCCATGTACGCCTGCTTGTTCACGTACCCAAGCTGCTCGTCCTTGAAGAAGAGCAAGATGCGCAAGTAGTCGAAGCCGAAGCCATATGCGCCGACCTTGACGAGGAACTCGACGAGCAGCACGAAGAGCACCAAACGGTTGATGATCGTCAGTGCACTCGTGAGCTCGTCCGACGGAGGCGTTTGACTCATCTCGGGGTGTGGGTCGTCGATGATCAGGTTCATGCAGCTCACGACGATTACGACTTGCACGAGACGCGAGAACCACACGCTGTTGGTGAGATGCATACAGAAGCGCTTCCAATTCTTTCGAATCGTGAACATCAACGCACGGCAAGAGTCTCGACTCATCGATAACGACACCCCTCCTCTCTTACTGAGAGCCCGACCATTCGAGACCCCCGAGCTGGCGTTCAAGTGGTGGTGGTCATCAAGTCCCAGAAACATACGCAACTTGACGTTGCTCACGTTCTCAAGTTGGTCCATCTCTCCGAACGCGCGCACGCCACACTCCTCGATCTTTTCAAAAATGTCAAGCTCTTTTGGGATTGCGATGATCTGTGCGAGCTGAAGCTGGTAGGCTTCTTCCTCGGAGATGGAAAAGTTCTCGAGGATGACGGCGATGAAGAGGTTGAGCAGCACGTACTGACCGATGATGAAGATTACGATGAGAAACGGCACCATGAACCAGTGTGGATTCTCAGCGTCGACGGCATCGTACGCGATGCTGGACCACTGGTCACCCGTAATCACCTGCAGCAGCGTCAGAAACGATCTTCCGAACGTGTCGAAATTCCACCGCGGCGTATTGTCGACGCTGTGTAGATGCGCACCACCAAAGAGCTGCATGGCGATGATGCTGTGCACAACCTGGAAGAGCACCAAGAACACGACGACGTCCATCACGCCGCGCGAGGACTTCATGACCGACATGATGAGCTTCCGCGTACCCTCCCACTTGAGCATCAGGCGACTCACACGCAATGTTCGCAGCGATGAGATACTGTTGAGGCCACTGAACGTTGTGTCGAGGTTATTGAGCACCATGTTGACCATGGTGCAGACGACGACGATCATGTCAAAAATGCGCTCCGTACTGTGCAGGTACGTGCGCAGTCCTTTCATCGCGATGATGCGCACGATCATTTCGAGCGCGAAGATCGAGCCGAAGAGGTACTCGGACACGGACAGCGTCAGTCGGAGGTAATCGTTCATGTTCGGGTACTCGAGAAGCAGAAACACTGTGTTCACGACGATGCAGCCAGTGATAAAGTCGTCGAACCGCTTGGAAAATACGAGTTTTTGGAAATGTATGAACGCCGGGCTTCCTTCGCTGGAGTCCATGATAGTATTCAAGGATTCAAAAGGAGCAGTCTCGTGGATGTCGACCAGAAGCGTGGGTTTCTGAGGCGGCGCAGTGCTTCGTCTTCGACCCGATGGGCTCTCACTCATGGAGTTATTTTCGCCTACGGAGATTCGATTTGCGTTCTTGGGAGAGCTGCTCGTGTGCCGCTGGTAGACTTTCGCGAATGGGAGCATGAACTCCTCCATAGTCGACGAGTTTTGGATTAGCTCCTTCGTGGCTTCGACCGTGAGATCACGGATAGATTTCCACTGCTGAGTGTTTGCCACCATGTCCATTGCTTCGCGAGCCTTGCCGTCGAGCATGATGTCTGGTGATGGAGTTGCTGACCCTACGAGTGTGGACATGTGGCTCGTGCGCTTCAGTCCATCGCTAATGCCAGCAACTTCTTCTTCGTCGCCAGCTTGGATCGACTCTTCGATCGCGAGAGTGGCGCCCATGATCAGACTCACATGCGTGTCTTCTTCGTCCAGGTCTTTCCGCCCCATGAAGCGCGGCTGGTGTTCCTCGCTCTCGGCGTCAATCGTGAAGTTCATGAACGCTGTGGTAATCACCGCCACGAAGAGGTTGACGACCAGGAAGACCATTGTGGCGATGATCGCGACAAAAAAACACACGCTCCAATACGACGTACCTTCGAGTACGGGCTCCATGATATCGGTCACCCAGCCGTCCTGTGCCACGACGAGGAACACCAGGAAGATCGAGGTCAAACCCGAGTCAAAGTTGATATGCTTGGACGCTGGCTGCAATGCCCGGCACGTCTGGTTACTCGCGATACAGCTCGCATTCTCGGAGCAGTACACTCGAGGCAGCGCTTCAAAGATCGTGCTGGTCAGGCTACTGCTTGATGAGCCTCCTGTGTCGTCAATTACCGCGATAGAGCACTGGCTGTCGTACGCCCCGCTGTAGGCTTCTAGCCCAAAGATCGAAAATGCCAGCAGGAAAAAGAGAGCTAGCGTCCCGACGTTCGCCAGAAATGGCACGGCTCGGATCAGCGAGCGCAGGATGCGCCGTAGCCCCGAGTACATCGTGAGACTGCGGTAAGTCTTGATGCCGCGTAGCACGCGGAACCTGGCCCCACCGAGGTGCGAGAGCAGACTCGCGACGAGCACGACGATGTTGAGGATACGGAAACGCGAGCGCCTGAGGTACGACTCCGGCCCCGAGTAGAAGCCGAACGCGATGGACTTGATCACGATCTCGAGGCCTATGAGCAGCGTGAAGAAGATGTCGAGTCGAGCGTACACACTACCGCTGTAGTATTCGTTGTCCATCGCCAGCACCACCAGGTCTGCGAACACGATCAAGTACACCGCGGCTCGGAACGCGTTGGACTTCACGACCCGCTTAGTCTTCGCACGTAGGTTGACGAGCCACTCTGGCGCTGGCTGTGGTTCTGCTACATCTGAGTCTCCATTTCGCTCGCTCAGCCCCAGTGCTGCTTGAAGCTCGCTGTATGCCGATGACGCATCGACGGAAGAGCGAGCATGGGACTTGTGTCGCATGCTTGTGCGACTCTCGAGCCGCGGCTTGCCGAGGTACTTGGAGTTGAAGATCTCCAGTCGCTTGAGCTCGGCGTTCGTGAAAATGGTCCCAGCCGCAGCCTCAGGGTTGGACAGCATCACGGACGCCTTCCGGATCAGAATATGCTCTTCGCCCGACAGCTTGCGCGACGCAGTGCGCTCCACGGACGCCGTGTTGCGCCTCTCACCCACGGACGTCCTGCGTACTCGAGGGCTGCGCGAGACTGCATCGTTGCCTTGGTTTCGACCTGATACTGGTGGAGCCGCATCGTGCTGCCGGGAGAAAGAGGACGACCGCTCGACGCTGCTGTCATTGAGAGCCCCCACTTGTACACCTTTCGACATGGAGGCAGCCGCATCAACTGGATAATGAATGGTACAGTGCGAGTTCGATGAGACGGTTGCCACACAGCTCTAGGCACAGCACAGGTGCATCTCCTGGGCACAAATGGACTCGAACGCGATGGCAACTCGTTCTGCATCAAGCAAGCCGGCGGTTGAGGGCTACGAACGCTGGCAGCGAGAGACTCGACCACAAATACGCACGAGCAGTAGCGGTTTCGATCAACACCGAGGCACTCTCCAACACCGTCATCAAAGTAAGTTTATATATCTATTTGTGTGTGTGTTATCTATCATCAGCCAGGCTGTGGTTCTCACATTCCAATACGTTACTTGCCAGCGGCAGCCTGCGCGACAAAGTCCTTGGCGAGCTGCTTGACGTGCTCGACGCTCTCGTCATCGCCGTGCTCCTGCTCGTACTGGAGGAACTTCTTGAAAAGGAACTTCATCTTCTTGGCCGAGAAGTCCATCGCTAGCAGCCGCTCAAAGAGCGCGCGCACGAGGTCCGCGTTCGTGCCAAACTTGACCTCCTTGTCCAGGTACACGTTCCACAAGTCCATGCGCTTCGGGTAGTTGGACAGCACACCCTCGAAGATTGTGCGTGCCTTCTCGAGCTCGCCATTCTCGTACATGAGCTGGCCGTACTTGAGAATGACTGACAAGTGCTTGTGCGCCTCGAGGCTCTTGAGACTCTTCTGCAGCGTCTCGGCGGCCTTGGCAAACGCCTTGTGGCCCACGTGGTACTGCAGCGCACGCAGCCACGTCTGCTTGCTCTTGCGGAACTTCTTCTGCATGGTCGTGAGCGTCTGCTCGACGTCGTCGGCCTCCTGCGCGCGCGCGTAGAGGTCCACGAGGTGCAGGTACACGCGCTTCGGGTGGTTCACCTTGAGCGCGCTGTTAAACACGCGCAGAAAGCTCGCTTCGTCGCCAAAGTCGTGCTCCAGGTTCATGTACGCCACCCAAACGTTGAGCTTCTCCTTCTCGTCGCGGAACGAGACCGCCGACGTCGCACGGATGGCCACATCGCGCGCCATACCCACCTCCGTGAGCGACACGTGGAACGCCATGTACTGAATCCACAGGAACGAGCTCTGCGGGGACACGGCGATGAGACGCTCGTAGTCGTCGGCGCTCTGTGGCACCTCGTCGTTGCTCGCCAGTGCCTTCTCGCGCAGCGCCACCCACTCGTCGCTCTGCTTGCTCGCCTTTTTCTTGTTCTGCTTGGTCTTGGCGGCAGCCTCCTCCTCCTCGTCTTCGTCGTCCGAAGACTCGTCGTCCACAGCGGTGGTGGCGTCCTTCTTTTGGTCCAGCACGTTGGCGAAGCCATCCCATGTGAACTCGACCTTGCTGGCCTCCATGTCTTCGTCGTCGTCTGAGGACGATTCTTCCTCGTCGTCCACCTCCATGCCCTGCGGCTTGACAACAACCTTCTTCTTGGTAGCAGTGGCCTTCACGATCACTTCCTCCTCTTCCGAGTCCTCGGATTCGTCCTCGTCAACGTCCATCTTCTCAGCGACCGTCTCCACTTCTTCGTCGTCGCTGTCATCGTCCTCCTCCTCTTCCGAGCTCGACTCTTCGCCGTCGAAGTACGATGGCTTGAGGCCAAAGGACACGCGCAGGTCCTCAATCTTAAGGATCTTGGCCTTGACGTAGTCGCCCTCGGAGAACACCTGATCCAGCGCCTGTGTCACCTTCTCGTCGGCGATCTCCGAGATGTGGCACAGCCCGCTGATTGTGCTCTTCTCGATCTTGACAAAGACACCGTACGTCTGCACCTTGGTGATCGTGCCCTTGACTGTCATGCCCTCCTTCAGGTCCTTGAACTTGACCACGGCCACGTCGTCCGAGACGATTGAAGTCTTGAGGCTGATCTCGAGTCCACGGTCCGACTTCTTCGTCACACGGCCAGCAACGAGCTTGCCCGCCTGAAACGCCGCCTGTGGGTCCTTGATGAAGTCATCGCTCAGGTCGCGCAGCAGCACGCGCGCACTCGTCTCGCGGTTCACGCGCACAAAGCAGCCAGTGGTCGTCGTGGACGCCACAATTGCCGGTACAAGGTCGCCCACCTTGTAGTCCGCGGCGGTGGCCTTCACGTAGGCGAGTGGGTCTGCCAAAGCATCTGCACGCAGCGACAGATCCACATTGTTGCCGCTTGAGAGCACAACGCACTTGACAAACGTACCAGCCGCGAACTGAGGCAGCGCGAGCATGTCGTTCTTCCACTGGGTTGCTGGCAGCAGCTCCGTGATGCAAACGCGACCGTATGAGTGCGCGCCAAGACGCACCATGATCGAAGGCGGTTTGACGGCCGACACCTTGGTGCTAATGAGTCCGTTCACGACTGTGCCGGCCTTGAGCGTACCGCCAGCCACAGACGAGCGGATGAGGGACAGATCCACGTGGTTCTTGTCTTCGTCAACATTGAGAATGTTGCAAGTCACACGCTTGCCCACGGGGAACTGCTCGCGGAAGTTCTTTAACACTTTCAGGTCAGTCGAGAGCTCTAGGGCGCTCAAATAGCCAATCACGCGGTGGCTCAGACGCACGGTGAGTCCGTCGGCCGATTGCTCGACCACGACACCGTCGATGGTCTTGCCGTTGCGCAGCAGTGCGCGACCGGCACTGTTTTCCTGCCAGTCAGCGCGCACGAGGTCCTTGACGCTCTTGCCCTTCGCCAGGTCTTCCTTGCGCAGTGTCAAGTGGAACGCGTGGTAAGTCGCTGGGTTGCTCTCGCTCACCGGCTTACGCTGGTTTGCGCCCTTCTGGAGCGCGCCCAAGATACGGCCTTCCACGAGCATGTTGACGCTGAAGCGGTCGAACGGGTGCGGGTGGTCCTTGTCCTCGTCTACGTCGACGATCGCAACCGTGGCCACGACCTTGCCGCACTTCTTGCTCGTCTTGACCTTGATCTCCATCACGTTCTCCTTGATCACAACGATGCGGCCTGTGAGTGTCTTGCCGAGCACGAGGTCCTCGCCAGCGTACTTTGGCAGCGCAGCCTCGCCTTCGGGACGCGTGGTGCGGTCCTTCTTGGACTTGCTAACGAGCTCCTCCTCTTCGCGCACGAGCAGTGGGAGGTCGTCGAACGGCGTCTTCTTCGAGAAACTCAGCGACGGGACCACGACGCGGCACGCGAACGTACTGCCGAGCTCCAGGCCAAGCGCACTGCTCGTATGCGACGGACGCCAGAAGTCGGCGATCTGCACGACACCGAACTGAACCAGGTCCTTGTCGTGTGGGTCGGCGAACGACACCACGACGTACTTCTCGGTGGCGCTCACGGCAATGACCGTGGCGCTCGCGACCTTGGCACCGTTCGTCAAACGGTTCTTCTGCTTGCGCGCCTTCTTGGCGCCATTCTTGACCAGCACGGCATCAGCGCTGCCGTAGAACACGTTCTTCTCAAAATCGTAGTCCACGAGCACCAGCTTCACCTCGTCGCCTTCGTCCCACGAGGCCTCCTTCACATCAGCGACCACCACCGTCGTGGTCACGTCGTTCTTCTCGAGCGCGAATACCGCGCCGTACGGACGCAGGCCAAGGAACTCGGCCTTCTCGGTCTTGCCAAGCGTGAGAGCTGCACGCGAAGCCGCATCCGTGGCCGCCTCGTATTCGCGCAGGTACGACTGGAAGTACGTCGGCAGGTGCTTGACGCCCGTAAGCAGCTGCTGGTGGCGGCGGAAGCTCGCGACGAACTGCTGTTTCTCCTTGTCGACCTTGCCCACGTGGCACAGAACGGTCTCGCCCATCTCGAAGAGCCCGTCCTCGACCTCAGCGAGGAACTTGTCGGTCAGGAACGCCTTGGGTGCTAGAGCCGTGAGGTTGTTCAGGAACTTGATGAACACGCCCTTGGTCGCGTGCACCGACGCCACATAACCGATGAGCGCTGCGTTCTCCTTGACGTCTTCAAAGGTGCTCGGCAACACCGACGCATTGGCAGCGTACTGGAGCAGCAGCGGCTTTTTCGAGAGCGTCAGGACGCTGTCGCGCGCCTGCGAGACCACGAGCAGCGGCTCCTTGATCACATCGCCGGCTTCGTACTTCTTCACGAGCTCGTCCACCAGCGCCGTGTGGCGCGGGAAGTCGGTGAGCTGCACAAACGGCAGCACGCCCTCAAGTCCATCCTCGGTCTGCACGCGGAGACCTGTGACGTCTACGTCAAGCACTTTGACGTTCTTGACGGTCTTGCCGATGTGCTCCGACTTGACGGCTGGATCGTTGGAGCTCTTGCTCGCCGAAGCGACGGCGCTCGCGTTCGCGTTAAACGTGAGCATGAGACGCTGCTTGGCGACATCGCAGCGCGTCACGACGGTCTTGACGACCTGGCCGAGCGTGTACGCATCTTCGAGTCTCTCCACGCCCGCCTGGTGTAGCAACGCTGACGGCACGAGACCGTACACGCCGTTGTAGAAGCTCACGACGACGCCGTACTCGGCGATCTTGGTAATAAAACCGTGGGCGGCGCGGCCCATAGTCGCGTCGGCGTACGACGCCAACACGGGCACATCCGAGGCCAGCAGCGCCTTCTTCATGGTCAAGTACGTCTTCTTGGACTCGAGGTCCACACGCAACACACGTGCCTCGATCTTCTTGCCGATCTGAAACTTGCCGCCGCTGGCGTCGCCCTTCTTGCCGGCTTTCTTGAGCACCACAAACGGTGGCACGTGTTGCGACGAGACCACGCCACGCACGCCCTCGCTGATCTCAAGGAGGATGCCCCACGGCTCGATCGCGAGGATCTTGCCGCTCACCTTCTCACCCGGGACCAGGTCCGCGTGACGCAGCACGGTCTGGCTCAGCGACGACTGCTTGCAGCTCACGTTCACGAGGCCGTCGAACGGCGCAAAGCCGATGACGCGCGCCGCAAGCTTGGCGCCGACGGCAAATTTCTTCTCGAGCTTATCCATGCGCGCGTCCGAGACGTTCGAGATGTGCACGTACGCTGGCGTGAACGTCTTCCACGTCGCCTTCTTGGGCTCGTCGGCCTCTTCGTCGTCGACGTCCATGGCGTCCTCGCTGCCGCTCGCGTGAAGCGACAACAGCATGCCGATACCCTCGTCGATGCGCTCGACGGCGGCCTCAGCGATGACGTCGCCAACCGCGAAGCTCGGCTCCGAGACCTTCAAGTGCACAATGTGCGGCGCCATGGAGAGTGTGATCTGCTTGCTGCCAAAGTCGATGCTGATGATACGCGCACGGCCCTTGAGACCTTTCTTGTACGCCTCCTCCCAGCCGTGCTGGCATGGGTTGCTCATGTGGTTCTGCTCGACCGTGGCGTTGAAGAACGTGAGGAAGTTGACGCTCAGGCCGTTCTTCAGCACCTCCTCCACGCGCACGTTGAGCAGCATGCCCGGCACGAGTTGCTTGACCGTGAATGAGTCGCCACGGGTCACGGCCTTAATCACCTGCGCGCGGTCGGGCGTGACCGTGGCCGTCGACGTGTGCGCGTTCACAGACAGCACCGTCACGAAAAGGTGCTGGCCCTTCACAGGCGTGAGCTCGGCGGTCTTGAGCTCCTTGAGCGGCACGAACGCGTTGAGGCCGCGCACGCCGAGGTTCACAATCGCGCCGTGGTCCTCCACAGACGCGACCGTACCGTGCATGGTCATGCCCTTGTTGACAGACTGCGGCACGAGCTCCGCGTGCAGGAGGGATGTGCGCAAGGAGAGGTGGATCTGCTTGCCCTTGGCCTCCTTGGTCGCACTCACGACGATGCACGGCACGAACTGGCCGATCTGGAAAAGCTTGTTGAGCGATGCAAGCTCCTCATCGTCGCCGCTGTCCTTAGCTGCACCAAAGCTCGCGCCCGGGACCGCTACACCAGGCTTCTTCTTCTGCGTCTTCTCGGCCTGCGTCAGGTAGTACGCGAAGAACTCGTCCGAGCACTCGGCGGCCGTCACGACGCCGTTTAATTTATTCGGGAGACTGATGAGCAGCTCGTTCTCGTTGATCTGGCGCACACAGCCGAGCAACTGCATGCCCTTGCGCAGCCCCTTGAACGTGATCACGGTCGCAGTGGTCTCCTTCTTCTCGGTCGACGCCGCGGCGGCAGACTTGGGGTCGACCTTGGGCTTCTTGGCCGACTTGGCCTTGCTCTTCTTCTCAGCCTCGGCGGCCACGGCGACGTCCTTGACGCGGGCGACGCCCTTCTTGCCGAACAGCGCGTCGGCTCCTGTGTCCTGGTCTTCATCGACCTCGAGCGCCGCAGCGGCGGTCTCGAGCTTGCGCTTCTTTGCGCCCTTCTGGTCAGCGGCTGGCGCAGCAGCAACGGCCTCTGGCGCCTTCTTGCCACGCGGGAAGCTCTGCGTCGCCACCATCCTGTCGATCTGTTGCTATCTGTCGCAGCCTGCTCCTTGCGGTGGCTTGACGGACAGATCGGTTGCTTTGAGCCCTTCGCAACGTTTCGAACGATTGGCCACACGAGCCAACCAAACAGACTATACAGTTTTGCTTCGAATAGTGAGCTTAGGCTATTATTCGAGGTAGCAAATTAAAAAAAGTGTTTTTATCCACCTTAAACAAAACATTTTGTTTAAACAGAACACTCTATTCAAATACAATCTTCGTGACTCCATCCAAGCTCGTGGCTTCTGTCTGTGGACTCGACAACTACATACACGTACAGGAGCAAGAAGCTGATGGCGTTGGATGCTAGCGCAACTCGCTGTCAGTGGATCTAAATGTTTACTACGGTCTTTATGGCGGCCAAGCGATTCCTGCTGCCGCAAAGCAGTGAAGGAACTGTCCGCAGCGTCAAAGGTAATGCCAGTAGCGACCTCCGTCTCATCTGCTCCACCAGTACAATCGAACGAGCTGGCCGCGCCGTTGACCCCGCGTCCCATTCACACCGCAGTTCGCGCGAGTTCCTCAGCACCTTCCCCATCGCCACCGCTAGGCTTTTCAGCATTAGGAGCTTGATCTCCATTCGAGCGTGAGGCATTCCTAATGTTGTCCGAACTGGTCTGAGATCAGGCGATTCCAGTATCGACTGAGATTAATCACTCCTACGTTGTCTCTCTCTCTCTCAATCATGCTGTCGCTTTGTCTGGGTGTCAAGCTCAACGTACAAGTTCCAGCGGCACGCGCCTGCCCCTCGGCGTCGTCTGCACTGCACTGCTTCAGCAGAGCCGTCTCCACTCACTGCTAGCAAACCCAGAGGTCGTCATGATCGAACATGCGGTGCCATCTCGAAGTCCCTGTGCAGTCGCAGAGCAACGGATGCAGGCGAACCAGCTTCCCTCCTACTGATATCCAACAGCACGAGCCTCCATCTATAAACCTCGCAACTGATACGCCTTCTTTTGGACCGACTGCGTGCTGGCTGTCAATCTGAGGTCCGCAGTCCGCTCATTCACATCAAGGAGCTCTTGGACTCTAGCCCCAAGAGTTCATTCCTCAATCGACTCGGTCCAATCAGCATCAAGCGATGGTGCGGATCTTCTCGCTCACGGCGCTCGCGCTTATGGTCGTCTCGGTATCCATGGCCATTCTCCACACGGAGTTCTCTGTCGATGGTGACACCACCGAAGGTATGGGTCACTCGCTAGACAGTGTGATTGATGAGGTCCGTCCTCGTCCACCATCACCTCCACGTCCCAAGTCAATTGGTGACGAGACCATCCCCGCGACTCCAGCTCCAGAGCTGGGCGACAGCACCGAGCATCTGGCTGGAGACATGATTGATGGGGTCCGTCCTCGCCCACCCCGCCTCTGCACTTTAAGTCGATCAGCGACGAAATCACCGAGTCGACCGGAGCCGCGCGAAACCTCCGTCAGTAAGGCCAGCTGAACCTCCTGCTCGGCAGTTAATGTGTCGACACTACTGCGAACCGAGCGCGTTATTCATCGGAGCAGCTATGTAACTCAATCAATCAAATACGTTGTCTGTCATTAATTGTGTTTGTGAGGCTCGCAACAGCGCTCTATAATGTATCAGGCAGTGTAGCCATGTCGGGACTCGTCACGTCGTTACGATGACTGCTCCTTCACACACGAGAAGCGCTCTCCGCGTCATCACCCAGCGCGTTGACTGCGCGTCGTTGAGTGCGGCCTGAGATTGCCAAGGAATGAGGTCATTCTCTCGGCTGGCCGAGGTCATTCCGAGTTTCGCCATCATCTCCAGAGCACAAGACATGGCCGAATGCATGGCTGTCCGCATGGAGCTGCTCTATCAGGTCCATCAAGGCGCGACTGCCAGCGACGTCCTGGCGCTCTTGCGCGCGCCCAAGTGAGTGCGCTCCGTCATGCGCCTCACTGCTCCGCGACTTAAAGACGCGTCACCCGTGGCCAGCTCAATCTTCGCGCTGCTGGAGGATGAGTGGCGGATACCGCCTACTAGCGACACCGAGACCGCCAGCTGCGTCATCTGTATGGACGACTGCGAGCGAATGCAGGACGACAACGCCTGCGCAGCGCGCCTGCTGTGCAGCCACACGTACCACCTCGAGTGCATGCGGTCGTGGCTCTAGCAACGGAGCTCCTGCTCCGTGTGTCGCTATCAGTTCCCGAGAGCGCTCAATGGCAAGTTCGCGCTCCAGCGAGTCGAATCGCAGCTCGTGCTTGAGGATGCGCTCTCGCTCCAGTTCCCACGCGACGAGATCACTGCTGCGTCTGTCGCGAGCGACCGTGTCCGCGTCATCGTGACTGTGCGGCTCCAGCAGGTGAGCGTCGAGCAGGACGCGAGTGCTGTGCTCTGCGAGCTGAGCGCGTGTGTCGTCGATCCAAATGGCGAGCTGCTCTCTGAAGCCGACGCCGTCGGTGGCTACGAGCAAGAGCCGATGTGCGAAGAGCTCCCGTATGAGTGTCCATGCGATGAAGACAACGAGACTCGACCACGCAGATGAATAGAGCACTTGTATTATCTCTCGTTAAAAAGTACACCAAAGTACACTTTAACAAAGAAACCCCGTGCTTTCTATGCACCACTGTACCCATGATGACTGTGGTGCAAAAAAAGACTCGTCAGAGCTCTGTCAGCCAGTCATTTCCATCTACAGCTTCAACGCCCCAGTGCCTGACCTGCTGATGACTGCTTGGGTGCATGAAGGTCACGCTGGACATGAAGGGGCAGTCATCCTCGAGAAGCACACAGGAGGAGTGAGTGCAAATCGCAGCTTGCTGAGATCTGTGGTGTGATGGTCGATATGGTCACGTTGTGCTGTGCGCTTGACGGAGGCAATGTGGCAACATTCCTCGCCTCTTCAATCCAGATGAGGTCCCGAAACCGATGACTGGCAGCTCAGTTTTATTTTGACCCGCCTTCTGGACCTTCGCTCGCATCCGTCGACCCGTTGACGACAGATAACTGTTTCATTTCACGCGTGAGATGGCATGGATCTCTATGAGGCGTGCGAGAACGGCAACGAGGAGCGCGTCGTAGAGCTGCTCGTCTTCGGCGAGGCCTGGATGGGGATGCGGTTGGCTGTGCACGAGCGTCGCCGCTCGAGCATCTCTAGCGCAGCCTTGGCAGAGAGCTCGTCGGTGCTGCGAACAGACTCGGGCATCGGGGTCGATGTAGCTTCGACCGCAACCAACGCCTTCATGGCCGTGGCCTCGGCCGCCGCGACGTCCGTGGGGCTTGTGCTATCAGCGAGCGAGATGCTCCAGGCTCGTGGAACGGCAGGTCGCACGCCACTGCACGCTGCCAGCATAGGTGGTCAGGTGAGCGTCGTGCGGCTGCTGCTGGGCGAGCCCTGTATGGTCTACTTCACGAGTCGCACCAAGGAGGAGACTGAGAGCGTGCTGGCCCCGCTGCAGAAAGAGCACGAGGAGCTTCACGGCTCGAAGCCACTTGGCACCGACTCGCCGCCGCTCTTTGAGGTCAACATGGCGACGAAAGATGGTGGCGACGATCTCGTGCCGGTCGCTCTCGTGCAGTTCGCTAAGGAGCAGTCCATCGCGCCGCAGGATCTTCTAGAAGGCCAGAAGCACGTCGACGACTTTGGCAACACGGCGCTCCAGTGTGTGAGTTGCTTTGGCTGTGGCTCGAGCGAGCGGCACATCAACGATGGACTCGAGCTCACCAAGCATCTGCTCATCCACGGCGACCAGCCCAACCTGCCAAAATACGCCGACAAGTGGACGCCGCTGCACTGGAGTGCGTTTAACGGGAACCACGAGCAGGTTGCGATCCTTCTGAATCCGCTACTGTTCATAGGCGAGGGCCACAAACTCGGCAAGACGCAGTTCAGCATTCCGCTGCTCGTCAACAGTGACAACTTGTTCCCAGTGGACATTGCTGGGCGTCGTGGGCTCGGGCTGCTCCGCGAGCGAGCTGAGCTGCGTCACGACCAGCTTCAGGGTGGCAGGAGCGAGTACGCCAGCTGGCGACTTCGTCTCAGTCACGTGGACACGCTCAAGAACTTTACGAACGAGTTTCTGGCGAACGCGACCCACCTCGTGCGCTACGTCAACGAGATGAACGAGCGTCTGCCCGTGCTGTTGTTGCGAGACAAGCAGGCCAAGAAGAAGCGGTTCACCTGTGCTGACGGTATCCGGTATGGCCAGCACTTGCTGTACTGGGCTGGTTGCTTTGGCTTGGTCAGCGAGGTACGCGCCTTGCTCGAGCTCAGGATGAAGGTCACTGCTTTCGAAGTTGTGGATAATACTACTGGCGGTGGACGGCAGGGTGAAGGCACCCAGGGTATGTATTTGCAGCCGCTCTACGTCTGTTCGTGCGAGGAGAACAAGCGCCAGTCCGTTCTGCACGCGGTCGCGAGCCACGGCCAACAGGAGATCGTTTCGTTGTTGCTGAGCAAGATGCTGTACGACCAGCAGCACCTGACGCCTGCAAACATCGTTCATCTCCAGAATTTGGGAATGCCCAAGGGCAACAAGACCTTCCGTACAAAGAGGAACGTGATTGCCCCCGGCAACGGCAAAGACCTCGATGAAGAGAATGGTGTTGAAGTCGTTTCGCATCCCCAGGGCAAACTCAACGTCCTCGAACTCGTCGGTATGGGCTGGCGCAATTACCGCAACGAAACGCCGCTCTTCCTTGCGGTGCTGTACCTGCAGCAGAGCGTCGTGACGATCTTCGCGCGTCTGCTGATGCCCGAGAGCCTGGTCTGGGAGCTGGCCAACTGCAACGTCGAGGGCTCGTACATCCACCACGTGGCCGACGACGACTCGCGCCAGGTGCTGGGCATCAACAGCCACCAGAAGATGGTCTTCGCCGAGTACGTCATGCTTTTTGACGGCATCAAGAAGAAGCAGTTCAAGGAAACTGTGATCGAGACCATTCGTGAGGAGAGTTCCATCACGCCACCGCTCGTTGTCACGCGAGCTGGGAAGCGCGTAGCCGCTCGTGCCTGGTACTCACTGCTGCGGAAGCCCTCGCAGACAGATTACTTGGTCATCGGCGCGACGGAAAGCGTGCTCGTGCGCCACGCTGGCGCACTGCAGCTCAAGATCAAGCATCGTGGCTCCACCGTGCGTTCCAAGTACAATGCTAGCACACCACAGCTCTTTGAGCCTTTCCGGTCGCTCCAGCGACAGCAGGTCGTGATGGACATCATCCAGAAGAACGTGCACCTGAAAAAGCACGTGACGAAGGGCAATCTCAAGGCGATTTTCCCACTGCACGACGCCTCAGGCTGCAAGAACATCATGCGCAACTGGGTGTACACAGACGAACACAGGCGTGTCTTCCAGCCCTTTGCTGGCAACAGCCTGCAGCAATTCCTATTTGAGAAGCGCACGCACCAGTACGAAATGCTCTGGCCGCTGCTCACATATTTTGGCGAGAAGCACGCGTTCTACTATGCGTTCGTGGTCTTCTACTCCGTGTGGCTGCTGCTCATCGCCGTGCCCGGCGCGGTCTGCCAGCTGTTCGCGTACTTTGCCGACATCTACTTCCTCTCACCACTCTACGCGGTCATCGTGTCGATCTGGGCGACGCTTCTCGTGGAGCACTGGAAGCGCAAGAAGAGCGAGATCCAGATGAACTTTGGCAACTTCAAGCGCAACCGCAATGAGGAGGCGCCCGAGTTCTACGGTGACTTCCAGGTCGAGACGATCGAGAAGTCGATCGTGGACGTCAAGTTCCCCAAGTCGCTCCAGCTGCTACGCATCTACTGCGGCATCCCCGTGCTGCTCACGATGGCGTCCTTCGTCGTCATCATCTTCATCGGCGTCAAGGTCACGACTGTGTCCTCGGACATTGTGTTTGAGGCCCCAGCGTGGCTGCCCAAGCTTCTGCTGCCGTACGTCATCCCGCTCCTCAACGCTGTCTCGATGCTGATCCTCGACAGTCTGTACACGCAGGTGGCACTGGCGCTCACGCTCTGGGAGAATCACCGCACCGTGTGGCAGTATGAGTCGATGCTTGCCGCCAAGCTCTTCTGGTTCAAGTTCCTCAACGCCTTCATCTCGCTCTTCTGGGTCGCGTTCGTTGAGCACGACGCCACCGCGCTGCGCAAACAGCTCATCATCGTCATGGGTGTGCGGCAGATCTGGTACATGTTCACGCGCAACATCTGGCCGCTCTTCCTGGTGCAGCGGCGCTGGCGGGGCATCGGATTCAACCTCATGACCGCCGACGGCAAGAAGCCCTGGTTCACGTTCACGAGGGAGTGGTACAGCGCCGAGCTGCCTGGCGATCCTGACCACGCTCACACGGCTGGGAAGAACTCGGCGGCGCAGTCTGTGCCGTCGCTCGTGCTCATGCAGGAGATGATGTTCCCACCGGACTTCCTCATGGGCAAGCAGATGGAGATCGTGCTTCAGTTCGGATACATCACCATGTTCGTGTCCGTGCTGCCCGCCGGTCCGCTCTTGGCGCTCATTGGCAACGTGATCAACACGCGTCTGGACGTGATCTGCTGCACGCAGGTGAAGCAGCGTCCGCCCTTCGAGAGCGAGACCGAGGTGTCGACGTTCATGAGCATCCTCGAGTTCATGAGCTTCGCCGCCGTCGCCGTCAACTGCGCCGTGCTCTTCTTTACGACCCAGACCGATCTCGAGAGTCTGCTACTCCTTGGTTCGAAGCACTGGACAAACGACTCGTCCTTCTACCTCAAGAAGCTCTGGTTCCTGCTGGTGATCGAGCACCTTGTGCTCGGTGCGAAAGCGCTACTGTCGCTCACCATTGATGACGCGGCGTCGTGGGTGCAGAACGACGAAGACCGCAACGATGACGAGGAGAAGAAGAACAGCCAGCGAGACCACGAGACCGCTCGGTCTCCGGACGAGCGTCTCATGAAAACTCTGGTTGGTGATGAGCCGTCGGAAGATATCCATGAAGTCCTAGGTGCCGCACACGAAGCTCTTGTCGATGAGCTGCTAGCGGAGGCTCTCGACTGGAAGAAGCGAGGCGCGCGGAAGATGTCCATGTCTACCTCTTCGGCTCTCAATCGCGTCCTCGCTGAGAAGTACAGCGCCGCTGTGAAGGAGCGAGATCACGCTCTGCAACGAGAGAAAATGGTACAGCGACAGCTTCTCGAGTGCATGCAGCGCCTGCAGTCGATGCACCAGCCGCTGGTTGGCACGCAGACCTCGACGGTGTTGTTGAATGGCGACGAGGCCGCCCCACCTGCCGCACTGACAGGCAATGACGACGTAGATGAGAGCAATGTACTCCCCCAAGACGCCACCAGTCGTCGACGGTGTCTCATTTGCTGGATGGTGCGAGATGCCAGCACTGACGCGGCGAAGCGCTGCCTCATGTGCCGAGTGTTCACGTGTCTCCATTGTGACGAAATACTGCACCTGGATGACCTCGGAGTGAAAGAGGCAACGCATTTCCGCTTGAACATTCCAAAGCTGGTGGCGCTGGAGGCTCCAATCCGAGACAACCTGGACGATGGATCAATGGAAATCGTCGTAAATACCAGTCTCACCAAAGATGAAGAGCTCGATACGCACGTGCTGGGGGAACTGCGAGAGCTGGTCAAGGAGTACGTGTTTGGTTACAACGAGGAGAAGCGCACATCTATCGCCATTGCACCACTGCCCGAATCCTACACCGCTGCACCTGTTCAGCTACATGTAGCCAAAGTGTATGAAAAATGCATGGAGAGTCCCCTCCTGGTGCTTCGGTACCTCCGTAACGAGCGTTGGCGATGCCGTGATCGCAGTTGACGGATGGCGGCGCCCGAAGGACCAAGCGAGTGACCCACATCCTCTACTACTGATGAGCGAGAGTGGTGTCTACTGCTGAAAGTGAAGTCGCATGGCGCTGATGTCCGCTGGCGACGTGCGGCAGCAGCCACCGAACACGCGGGCGCCGGCGGCGCGCCACTTTGGAAGGTACTCGTCCCACGAACTGGCGGCACCGGCGGTCGTCACTGGGAGCCACGTCTTGGCCTTGCCGTCCCAGCACTCTCCGCTGTTCGGGTAGACCGTCTTTGGGAAGGGCACGTCGAGGTTGCGCAGTAAGGCCTCGACAAAGTGCGGCGGCGTGCAGTTGATGCCGACTGCAAAGTAAATATAATAAACGGTGGCAAGTGAGTCAGCGGCAGGCATTGCTTGCCAATGAAGAGATGGGCGACATGACTTACTTGAGAGGAGCTGCGATGGGTTCTTCAAATGAGTCAGCAATGGGGCGATCTGCGCGACAGGCTCGCCGCTGTTGAGCTCGCTCTCGTTGCGGCAGGCAACCGCGATGATCGCATACGCAGTCGGGTACTCGTTCAGCAGCTGCACGAACGCCTCCACCTCAGCGAGGCACGGGATTGTCTCGCACACGAGAATGTCGGCACCAGTGTAGTTTACGAAGAACGCGAAGCGGTCCTTGTGCCACGCGACGAGCTCGTCCTTGGTCTTGCCGTAGTCTCCACGGTACTCCTGCATGGCAACGTAAGAGTCATCAGCTCAAGCGCAACATGAGAATCATCACAAGGCAACCGTTAGTTGCAAAATCCGTACCGATCCGTCAGCCAGCGCCGCGCCATAGCAGCCAATGCTGGCGCCGACGAGCGGCTTGATGCGGTCGCTGTTCTGGGCCTTGAGCTGCGCCCACGCGAGGTCGCGCGCTTGAACAGCCAGGTCGATGCTCTTGGCGAAGAGTTGCTCGACTTGCTCGAGCGAGTCCACGCCCTCGCGCTTGAAGCCGTCCACAGAGGCCTGGTAGCTCACGGTCGTGGCCACGTCGGCGCCAGCCAGGAAGTAGTTGGTGTGCGCGTCCACCACCACGTGCTGCAGGTGCGCGTTCCTCTCGAGCAGCAGTGACGCCGACCAGAGGCTGCTGGCGCCCAGCTCCACGCGCGCATCCTTCTCGAGCTCCGTGGCGAGACCGCCGTCGAGCACCACGACGCGCGTGGACGTGGGCGCGAGCGCCTGCTGCAGCCCCTCAAGCGCTTCCATGTTGACCATCTTCAGAAATGATGGCGGCAGTGGCTGGGAAGTGCACCTCTTTTCAGCCAATCAGATTGACGCCAAATACACCTGACTGGGCCTTCGTAAGGAATTGCAAATTTGAAAAAACACGTTTTCGGATCTACAATTCGCCTCTGGAGCCAAGTGAATTGGAGGTGCTGGTGTTTCTACCAATCACAGCCTTTGTTTAATCTGATTGGCGGAAACTCAACCGAAGGCGAGTGCGCAAACAACCTGACAATCACTCTTCTGGCCTGACTGACTGACTCATCACATCCGGATAACTGGACAATATAGTAAAAAGCTTGTTACCAGTCAGATAAGTGAGAGCCTATCAGACATCACCCACTTATCAGGGAGAAAATTGACACGATAGTTGCCTTCAAATACAAGCCCCCTAAACACAACAGCCGTGATGGGCGAAACGGTTGCTGAATTTCGAAAACGGTTCTAAATTATGAGCAACGATTCTAAAATTGTGGGGAAAAATGGCGCCAAAGCGCTGGTGGCGATTGAAAATGTTGCAACACGTGTGTGTGTGTGTGTGTGTGTGGCTGGCTCAGTATTGCGCTCGCTCTGCTGATGCTGAATGCCGACGCTGCGGATGGACCTCTTCGCTTGTCGAGTGCCTCTCTCTTCTTTTTTGCGGTCCACTGGCAAAAATTCACTTTCTAATGTCAAATTTCAATCTTCAACTTACACCGACACCCTGCTCCGGTGCTCAGCTGCGCTTGACCGTAATCCAGGCACCACCTGCCACCAGCTGTTGTTCAGTCGACCGCCAATGGACCATCGCGAAGGGACCAGCAGCTCATTCGCCGATTTGCTCCGCCGACCGCCCTTAAGACCTCCGATCGCACGCCATGGGTGTCGCCGCCAAGCAGAGCAAGAGCGGCGAGCTGCTGCTGGCGCCCAAGGCCATGTACGCCATCTCGTCGGGCGGCCAGTCGGCGCTCGTGAACTTCCTGCCCGTGTTCTACGAGCACACGATGCTCTTCACCAAGGTGCAGA
Source organism: Globisporangium paddicum (assembly GCA_023334015.1). Lineage (NCBI taxonomy): Eukaryota > Oomycota > Peronosporomycetes > Pythiales > Pythiaceae > Globisporangium > Globisporangium paddicum. The sequence goes on from JAASFV010000030.1 coordinate 39,332, forward strand.
TCGGCGTGCTACAGACGCTGCCGTGCATCTGCTCGATCCTCGCGCCGCCCTTCTGGGGCGCCATCGCCGACGCGATCCGCAATCAGCGCCTCGTGCACATCATGTGCATCCTCACGGGCGCGCTCTTCCTCTTCTCGATCCAGTTCGCACACTCGTTTGAGCTCTCGATGTTGCTCGTGGTCATCGGCAACTTCCAGAGCGCGCCCGCCGGCTCGCTGCTCGACCACGCGGTGCTTGATTTGCTCTCGAAAGTGGGCGGTGAGTACGGCAAGCAACGCCTCTTTGGCGCGGTCGGCTACGGCGCGGGCGCGTACATCTCGGGGCTGCTCGTCGCGGCGGCCGGCATTTCGTGGGCGTTCAACTTGAACCTGATGATGGCGCTGCTGTCGCTGTTGGTGCTGCGCACGATCCCAGCGGTCAGACATGGCCACCACGACGACGGCTATGCGGTGCTCGAGAGCAACGACGGCGTGCAGAAGCCGACGAAAGAAGCGCCGCCGAGCTTCATCCAGGGCATCCGCCTGCTTGGGAAGAAGAACGACGTGCTCGTGCTGCTCGTGGTCGTCTTCCTCATGGGCCTCATGTACGGCGTGCTCTCGAGCTTCCTCACGCTCAACCTGTACAACCTCTCGGGTAACAACTCGCAGATCATCGGCATCGCGATCATGTGCGAGACGTCGTCCGAGCTGCCGGCGTTCTTCTTCTCGCAGGCGATCATTCGCAAGCTCGGCACAGTCAACGTGTTGCTCGTCTCTATCGCCGGCTACGCGGCGCGCATCAGCTACCTGGCGGTGATGACCAACCCGTGGGGTGCGATCCCCTTCGAGTTCCTCCACGGCGTGACGTTCGGCATCGCCTGGGCGGCGTGCACGCAGTACATCTACACGGCCGCGCCCAAGGGCTGCGAGGGCACGGTCATGGGCATCCTCAACGCCGTGCAGAACGGCCTCGGCCGCGGCGCCGGCACGCTCGTGGGCGGCTACTTCTACCAGAACTACGACGCGCAGACCATGTGGCTCGTGACGGACCTGGGCGTGCCGCTCTCGCTCGCGGGCGTCGCGCTCTTCGCGTACCTCAAGAACGCGGACGAGGTCGGCGTTGAGGAAGAGATGCTCGAGAGCGCCGAGCTCTTCTCGCCGCACCACGCGGACCCGCTGGCGCTCAAGTCGCCGCGCAGCACGCCGTCCTATGACCGCGTCGACGGATAGACAGAGAAGGAAGACTTCGCATGAGGTGCATTGTCTTATTATCTGTATGAAGAAATGTACATGTCGTAGGCGATACTGCGCTATGCGGACGATGAATGGATGTATAGTTATTGTTTTCTCGCTACGTGCAATTTCCCGCGCGCGCCAGAAAGAAGATGAAGATGTGGGCAATTAGCGCAGCGGCACTTGCGCGTTGCCCATGCTGCGCAAGTGTTTGCCAGGCGCCGAGTGCTGCTCGCCTGCCACGTGCGCTTGAGCACTCAAATATGGGTGCACGACGTCCATAAAGCCGCGACGTGTCTTCATAAACTCGCGGCCCTCGAGGACGATGCCGTGTTCCAGCAGGAGCGACGGGTGCAGCGCGAGCTGTTGGCCCGAGCGCTTTTCCATGAACCACACGCTGCGCACGAGGCTGCGCGCGCGAATGGGCACCTCCACGAGCTCTTCGAGCGGCAGGCGCAGTGACGAACCATCCCCGCTACTCGTGTCATGGAGCGATGTCATGAGCGTAGCGCCGCGCATCGGGCTTGACGGCGGCGAGCTCGACGCAAGCGCGAACTGCACGGAGCGTGTCTCATCCGACGTGTTGTCTTCGATCAGGGGCTTCGTCGGTGACTCGGACGCATCGGGGACCACGGCGAACTTGGACGAACGCTTCTTCCCGATCATGAGCGACCCGTGGTGGCTGCTGAGGAGATCGTGGTGCATCGCGCGGAAGTACCAGCTACGCACGACCACGAACGTGGCAGTCGCCGCGACGCTCCAAGCGACAATCTCGAAGAGCGGTCCGTAGATGATTGACAGCACGGGGCCCGTGGTGTTCTGCAAAAAGTCGAGTTGTCCAGAGAACGCATTCGACAGCGCAGTGTAGTCGCGGAACGCGAGTGCGTCGCTCAGGCGCTGCATCTCGAAGCGGCGCTTCTTCTCCGTGATCGCGAATACTGCGTCGCGCTTGCAATAGGCGACAAGCGCGGCGATGCACGCTACCTCGCTTGTGCGCACGTACGTGGATCTGGCGAACATGAGCGCCTGGTGTTCGCTGAGCGCCACACACAGGTCCCACAGCGCATTGAACGCCACGAGTGGGAGTACCCAGAAGCGTGCAGCAGTCAACCAAGCGTGCGTCTTTCCAGTCTGCAGCTCGGTCGCGTGCCAGATCGAGATGCTTGGGAGGATGACCATCCAGGAAATCAAGTGCGCTACGAACATGAGCACAATCACAGGTTTGCTGCGGTACAACGGCGACGTGAGCACGCCACCCTTGTAGCCTTGCGCTGCCGACGCGGATGCGGTACCAAGACGGTTCACGTTGTCACCCGATTGCGAGAGCTGCGGTTGGCCAAGCACAAGACGTCCAATCTCAGCTGCGCTGTATACGCTGAGCACCATGAGGAACACATCAATGGCTATCATGACCGTGTAGAGCGCGCCAAAGGACGAAAAGTTGAGCAGCGCCTTGTGCGTGAGCTCAAAAATCCCATTTGCACCGTTCCGGAGCATGAACAGACTACGGCTGTTCTCTCGCGTCACGAACGTCATTCCCATGAAGTGAAGCGCATCGGTCGAGAGTCGAGCCTTGTCTTGTTGGAAGAGTGGGAACGCCGTCGTGTGTTGCCCCACAAACGCGCTCTTGTAGTAGGTCGGGTTACCGCACCCAAAGATCGTGGACGTGTATCGTCCAGGGCCTGTGGGGACAAAGCCTTCGACACACACCACAGCCAACGTGGGTGACCCCGTGCTGATGACGCTCAGCAGAGTCGTGAGCTCCGTCTCGGCGTCGCTACCCGGTGTCGCCGTGTAGTTGAGCTGCGACTCGAGTTCAAGTGTGCTTAACAACGCGTTGTTGTGATTCTTGAACATGACCAGCGACGGCGCCTCATCGATGTTGTAGCGCTCCGAGAAAAGTCGCACGATCGACGAGTGGCAGATCGCGGGCTTGCGTTGGTGGTGGAGCAGCTTGCACGCCGCCCAAGCCATTGAATCCACGCGGACACTGCTGCTCAGGACAAGCTCGGGCACCTTGCGGGGGCTTTCAGGCACGCCGATCTCACAGTTTTTGCCCATGACGTGCGAGAATTGCGAGGTAGCGCCGTCTGAAATCGGATACAGCGTCTCGCACTTCTGCAGAAACGAGCTCCAGCCGGATGCGCGCTGCATCTTCTGGCCCGTGAACGACAGGCTGCGCGTTGGCACCAGCGGATTTTCCTGCATCTCGTGATGCGTGAGCGCGGCGAACGAGTACGAGTCCTGAGGGCCGAGCCACTGGATCTTGAACCACACATCACGCAGATCGAGCGCGAAGAAGAGTACGAAGAGGAGCAGATCACGCATGAGACGCGCTCGTGGAGACAGGCGGAATCGACTCCAAGCGGAAGACGCCATGAAAGCCACGCAGGAGGAAGAGAGGCTGGTTTAGTTGGCGGTGTCAATCGAGGAGAGCTGCAAGAGAGAAGAGTCGAAATGAGGAAGAACGCGCCCAGCAGTCACAGCAAAGAGTGCTCTTGGTTCTGAAACGGATGCAAGAGCAAGAAACCGTTCTGTGGGTGAGAGCGAGATGAATGAATGGGTGGTCGATTGACACGCTTCGGCGAGACCAGGTGCGACTGTAAAAATGAGTTTGTCTTCGTAACATTCTCTGACTCGTCTATGCTCGACACATTCAAGGAGCTGCAAACTTTCTTCAGCTCTATGGCGTCGACACCAGCTCCTGCTCCGCGATCTCCTTGAGCTTATCGACCACAAAGGACACGCGCACGCGCCGCGACGGGTCGAACGCACACATCATCTCCACAAGCCCCCACTGCTCGTCACTCATGCTCACTACGCGAGGTGGCAGCTTGCCCTTGCGCACCTGCAGTCGCACCATCACGTCCGCCATGCGGCCCCAGGGCAGATCGCCCTTCACGGCCTCCACGATGCACATGGCGAAGCCATAGATGTCGGACCCGAACGACGGCGGGTTGCCGCGTAGCACTTCGGGTGCCTTCCACTGCAGCGCACCCATCTCCTTCGGGTCCAGCATCACTACGCGCGTTGGCGTACAGCTCAAGCCAAAGTCCGTAATCTTGGCCTTGCCGTCGGCGCCCACGAGGATGTTGTCGCACTTGAGGTCGTTGTGCACGATGCTCTGGTCGTGCAGATACTGCAGTCCGAGCCCCACCTCGTACAGCTTGCGCCACATTAGGTGGCTGCACTCCTTGCGGCTTAGAAACCCGCGCAGTGTCCCTTGTGATGCGTACTCGCACGCGAAGAACCGCTTTCCCTTGTGGCATGCGCCAAAGAGTTTCACCACGTGTGGGTGGTTCAACGGGTGCCACACGCTTGCCTCATGTAGAAATACGTCCAGCAGCGCCGCGTCGTCGTCCTCATACCCCATGAACTTGACCACAACGGGTGTATCGAGCCATGTGCCGCGGTACACAGCGCCGAACGATCCCTCGCCGATGCGGTCCAGCTCGTCAAAGAAGAGTTCGTGCAGTGGCAGGAACCACGGCGTAGCTGTTGAATTGCCAGGTGACGCTACGTCAAACTCCGAGTCATAGCCCGACCTGGACGAGGTGACGGAGGATAGGAACTGAGCGTCGCCCCCGGAGCTTAGACGCATGGATCCAGCCCCCGACGATGATGTTTCCGATCCCACGCTCAGACTGCTCAGTGACACGGCTGAAGTAGCGTTGCTGCTGCTATACAGGCGTTGAGACGCTTCGTGATGCTGCTTTCTCCACGTGTGGATCTGGTCGATGTCATCTTCAGCAAGACCGAGGATCTCCAGCAGCCGGTCGATCTCGCCGTGGAATGTGTGGCCCGCTTCAGCAGCTTTGCGGCTCTTGGCCATGCGGATGGCAGATAAATCCGAGGTTGGAGCGCGGATGTAGCGCTGAAAGCGAGTGAGCAGCGTGCAATATCTGGAGACTTCCATATCTCCGGGCATTTTGTTCATCCGCAAAAGTTGCGTGTAGATCTGCGAGAGCCGCGCGTGGACGTGCAGTGCCATCTCTTGTGACTCGTTGATGAACGCGCACTTGGCCTGCGTCTTCTCCAGTGCGTCCGGGATCGTGGCATAGAGCTCTGGGACGAGATACTCAGTGAGGTTATTGCAATGATCCTGTACATATGACACACATTCCCACACAATGGTGTGTTAGTCTCATGGCAATCACCAGGTCATCACGCAACCCAGAAGCCCCACAACGCAATCAAGAAAGCCTATGTACCTGGTTGGTCTGCAAGTTGCCAATCGACCCATTTGAAGCCTCTGGGCTCGAATGATCGCCCTCACACGTCGCCCTCGTGCACTCGTCGGCTGCAAACTGCTTCAAGCGCTCGATGAGGTAGCCCATCTTGACGCGTTTGCGCGGATCCATCGCGAACGCCTTCTTGACCACATCCCACTGCTCCCACGTCATAGTGTCAGGGCGAGATTGCCATCCGCGACGAGCTACAGTCACCACATCCTCCTTATCGAGAAAGGAGCTCCACGGAATCCTACCAGAGATCGCCTCACAGATGCACAGGCCGAACGAGTACACGTCGGAGCCCACGCTCGGCTTCTCGCCGCGGAAGTATTCGGGCGCCTTCCAGCGATATGCATCCACATCGCGCACAGCAGTCTTCTTCTCGGAGAACAGCTTATCGCCTCTCTGGAAGCCGCCGAGGCGCGCTGTACCGTCGGAACCGACGAAGATGTTGTCGCATCGGAGCCGTCCGTGCGTAACCTGGCGCTCGTGGAGGTACTGAAGGCCAAGCGCGACCTCGTACAGCAGTCGCCACAAATGTTTGGCTCGAGTGTCACCCAATCGCAGAAAATCGTTCAAGTTCCCGTTTGAAGCGTGTTCATATACGAACAGGCGCGGTTGACCAATGTGACAGGCGCCAAAGAGCTTGATCACGTTCGGGTGGCTAAGTTGGTGCCATACGGTTGCATCCAGCTCGAACGTGGCTTGATCGCGCGTGAAGTCGACGTATACCACCACGTCGGCGTTGAACCAGCTGCCGTGGTGTGTGTTCTTAAAGAGCTTGAATCCGCTCGAGATCATATCGCGGGTCTCGACTTCGTGGCGTGGAAGAAACCAGATGGGCACTGGCGGCACTGCCACGGCTACAAACTGCTCGACTCTGGCCAGCAGCGCTTGCATGAGCACGAGCTTCTCGTCGCTGTAGTCGTGACCATGTGAGCGCAGTTCGTACCGCAGCAGGGTGATCGCCTGGATCTGGTCCGTGTCGCAACTCAGGTCACTCGCCACTTTGTCGTTGTCGTCGTCTAAGATCGCTTGGAACATCTCGAGCTGCTTCAGCCGATTCGTATCCCAGAGCTCGGCCCAGTTGCTGTGGATTGGTGCTTCGCAGCCACCATCAAGACCTCCGATCAAATAGTCGATCTCTTGGTGGAAGTCGCTGATGTTGTTCATAACGTTGCGACTCGTAATAAATCGGCTGACCACATCTGCCGTCTCGTGCTTTATCATAAATCGATAGAACCGGTACATGATTTTCGCAAACATGAGCACTTTTCTTGGTTCGGGCTGTTCTCGAAGATGCGTCAGCCAGACGTCCTCGAGTCGCTGGATCACAAGCGCGTAGAGTGGAAGGAACTCTTGCGCGGTAGATGAGCGCGCGCGGATCGTCTTCAAAGTGGCTGCAATGAGAGAACCCTGGCTGGGGCTTGCTTGATCGTCACTACTGTTCTCTGTAATCCGAGATGTGTCGTCGTGTTCAACCAGCTCCTGCACCATGTCAAGACGAGCCCACTGCGCAGCAAAGCTTAGCGGTGTCCCACCGTCAGCGGCACAAACACCTACGGATGACCCGTGACTCATCAGTAGCCTGACAATCTCAAAATTGCCGGCGCGAGCTGCGGCGACCAGCGGTGTCTCCGAGTCCGCATTCAGCACGTCGACGGGCGAACCGTGCTCGAGAAGCAGCTGCACAATTTCGATATTACCCCCGCTTGCAGCAAAGTACAGTGCAATTCTTCGCTTTCGAGAGAGCGCGTCCACGGATGCACCAGCCTCGATCAACATCTGCACGAGCTCAAAGTTCCCAGTCTGAGCTGCAGCATGGAGCGCAGTCTCGCCGTGGACGTTTTTCTTGTTCACAGACGCTCCATGTGTGATCAGCAGCTGCACGATATCCACGTGGCCTCGCGAAGCAGCGACTTTGAGCGGGGTGTCAGCATGGGAGTTGGTGCTGGTGAAAGAAGCGCCTTCCTTGAGAAACAGCTCTGCCAGCTGCCTGTTGCCTTTGAAAGCTGCAAGGTGCAGCGGCGTCTCGTCGTGCGAGTTCTTCGCGCTCAATGACGCACCAGCCTGGATCAGCAGCTCCACAATGTCAACAAAACCCTTGAACGTCGCGATATGCAGCGGCACTTCCCCGTGAGAATTCGTGAGTTCGACGGATGCACCCTTCTCGAAGAGCAGGAATCGGACGACGTCGACGTGGTTGTTGGCTACAGCCCCAAACAGCGCGGACTTGCTGCTAGGAAAAGCGCTTCGGATCGACCCGCCTCTGCTGACCAGCAGCTTCATCACAGCAAGGTTACCAGTCCTGGCGGCCCAGAGCAACGGTGTCTCACCCATCGAGTTGACGACGTCGATCGTCGCGCTGGCAGCGAGAAGTGCCGCTACGGCCTCATAGTTTCCATGCTTCGTCGCGATGAACAGCGGCGTCTGTTCGTTTGACATCTTGGCATTCACGTGTGCACCTCTTGCCACGAGCAGTGTCACTAATGCTGCCGATCCGTTCAACGCCGCGTGGTGCAGCGATGTCTCGCCCTGCGCGTTGGTTGCATTCACTGCGGCACCGCTTTCAATCAAGAGTGCAGCGACATCGACGTGCCCTTTGCTCGCGGCGTAGTGGAGAGCAGTCTCACCAAAGGCGTTGACAGCGTCGACCAACGCGCGGGCTTGGACCAGGATGTCAACGATTTCAATGTGCCCTCCTCGTGCAGCGTAGTGCAAAGGGGTTGTGCTATTGGATGAGACGGCATTGACATTCGCTCCTGCAGTAATCAGCACATGCGCCACGCCGACAAATCCTTTGACCGTCGCGCAGTGCAGAGGGGTCACTCCGGTCTCGTTCCGTTGGTCCAGTACAGCGCTAGATGCGGCAACAAGCAGTGCCGCGATGTCCACATGGCCTTTCTTCGCCGCCACGTGCAGCGGCGCATCGTCGAGAGGCTCGATGTCTTCAAACGCAGGATCTTTCGCCAGCAGCAGCTTGATGATGTCAACACTGTTCTTGTAGACCGCCGCGTGCAACGGCAGGTTATTGCGCTGGTTGCGGATCCGCATGGCGGCGCCGGCGTCAAGCAGCAGCTTCGCGATTGGCAGCTCGCACTGAAAGCACGCGACGTACAGTGCCGTGTCCCCATAAGCGTTCTTGGCGTCAATCGCTGCACCTCTCTCCAGCAGCAGCTGCGCGGTCGCCACGTGTCCGTTCTTCACCGCCTCGTGCAGTAGTGTGTCGCCGCGCAAATTGGTGGTCGTGAGCGACGCGCCGCCCGCAATCAAGTAGCGAGCGACGCGCGTGTTCCCGCAGCGCACAGCGACGTGCAGCGGCGTCTCGCCGCTGTCATTGGTCGCGAGCAGCGACGCGCCGCCCTGGAGCAGCAACTTGACGAGGTGGACTGAGTCGCGCGTGGCCGCCAGGATGAGCGGCGTGTACTTGTTGGCGATGCGCTCATTGAGCGGTGCGCCGGCGGCGATGAGGCGCGTGAGCACGTCCACATTTCCCGCCTTGATGGCGCGCACAACCGCGTTAAGCTGGCCCTGCGGCGTCGCAGGGCCAGTCGCAGGGGGCGACCTGGCTGGGCGTGTCGCGCTCATCCAAGGATACATACAATTGGAGGGAACCCAATCAACCCATACTGTGCTACATGTGTAATTTCTATTTTCAATTGTGTTATTTTCTGCGATTTGTGATTCTTTCAAAGATATGGTCAGAAGATCAAATGATGCCGGTTTTATAATACATATATTTTCCTTTATTGAGAAAATCCGATTTTACCGTAAATTTTCAAAATAATTCCGATTCTCAAGTTGATTTTTTCCCCTTTTTGGATTATAACCACTATTTGACTTGGCATAGTGGAATCAAGTCTTGTGTTCATTTGGGTACTTGTCATCGCCAAAGTCTGTTGTTTCTAAATCCGATAAGTACGCTTCAATTCTTCAGCACCCCAGTCTTTGACAATTGTACAGAAATTAAATCGTATTGTCATCCTAACATGCGCAGCGCATTCTGGCATTGACAGCATGAGGCCCAGATAGCGACACGCCGCTGGACGCTGCTACGTAAGCTGCCGGCTTGCGTGACGGGGATGAACGACGACAGTGAGAGCTCGTGGAGATGATGTGCGGGTGTGATCCAGTGCGGTACGTGGGCGTCAAGGAGATCGTGGAGCAATAGCAGGACCTTGTGCCACCATAGAGCTGGGGATCTAGGCAGTGGGTGATGTTTGTACTCGATGTGTTGGTGAGTGGTAGTCACCTCCACAGATTCTCCAACCAAACAAGCGTATTCATGAGAAGCAGTGGGGTGGGGAACATAATACGTGATTCCATTGTAGGCTCTAAGCGCGCACTACTGCTATTCTCTATCACACTGCAATCCACTTGCTGCTTACAACTCAAACTCCTCCTCGTGCACGTCGAACTTGCTGCTGCCCAAGTCCGCGATGGCTGTGTTCACGGCCATCTTGAGTCCCTCGGGGCCAGACACCATCACGCCCACAACTGGAAGCAGGGCGACACTACGGTTCGCGTCAGCTTCGTGCGCAGCCAGCGTCTCCTGTAGGAGCGAGAGCATGCCTGGACGCTCACCAGCCACCACGTTCAGCTGGTACATGAGGTCGCGCATCGAGTGGACGTCACCAGAGGCAGTGAGCTCGAACGGCTGCTGAGTGGAGAGATCATTATTGGTGTTGCTGCCTGAAGCCGCCTGTGAGCTACGGAACGAGGCGAACTCGTACCAAATGGCGGCGTAGACGACGACGATCACGGCGGAGAAGACCGCGAGTTCAAAGGCGCGCTCGAGTGGCCAGAGGTATGGGTAGTTATCGCCCTGGATCGCGCCATTGCCCCATCGAACAGCAGTCACAGCGACGATGGATACGACAAACAGTGCGACAATCAGCGCGACTCGGAGCATCGTGCTCGAGCGCAGAGGCTCGTAGAACGGGCGTGCAGCGGGCGTGTTAGCTGGCGGCAAGGAAGGCTGGGCCTTGATGCCTCCGCGTGGGTCCTTCTCATGCTGGAACTCTAGCTTTGCATCCAGTGTAGCGTCCGAGGGGGAGCTCGTCGTGAACAGGCGGGTCTGGAAGTGGTGCTCGAGCGGGTCCAGCTCGCGCAGCTTGGTCAGCACTGGCGCGGCAGCTTGAAGCAGCGCTAGTTCTCGGATCGACCAAATGAACATGACACGCTGCGTCCATTTGCCGTCACTGCGGACCTTGGCCACCACGTCCTCCAGGATGGCGAGCAGCGGAGTCGCACCGACGCCGCCGCCCACGAGACAGAGCGTCGGGTACTCTTCGTACATCTCCAGCGACGCACCGTAGAAGGCGTCCATGTACATGAGCGGCGCCACTTGCTGGTTCTTGCAGTCCTTGGCGTACTGCAGCAGCTCGCGCGACCAGTCTCCAAGCGGCTTGATGAGCAGTGTCACGTCCGTCGCGCTCGTCTTTGGCGACGACGCGATCGTGAGCGCGTGCCACTCGAGCTTGGAGATGTGCGGCACATTGAGGTACACAAAGTTGCCGACCTTGTAGTCATAGGACGGCGATGCCGGTGACGAGCCTGGTGCGGCGCGCTTCACGACGACCTTGACGATCTCGTCCATGCTTCCTTCTTCAGACGAGCCGATCACAGAGAAGCTCTGGACTGTGACGGGGGTCATGCCATTCCAGCTCGAAGCCGCGCGGCTGATGAAGAAGAGCAGGCCTGCTGGCAGGATCCACCAGATGATCTGCGCCCAGTGCAGGATCGCGAAGAAGAGCGCGACCATGAAGAGCACCCAGTGCGTGATGTAGAACCACTCGTACACCTTGCGGCGCACGATCGGCAGCGACGTCGGGATCATGAGCAGCAGCGCGAGCACTGAGATGAGTCCGAAGAAGTTGAACCACGCGAAGTAGCCCGTGTTATCGTCGCCCAGGTTGCAGTGGATGCACGGCGCCTGGTTCTTCTTGAACGTGCCGTCGCGGATCCATTTGCCCCAGTAGCCACCGGTGTGCACGACGCCAGTGATGACTGTGGCGTAGCCCACCCAGCGGTGCAGTTTGACGCCGTTCGCGTACGAGATGTTGAAGAACTCCATCCAGGCGCAGTTGCGCGTGACTGGCAGCAGTAGGAACGCCATGTTATAGATGCACAGGTACGCCGAGCTGATCCCGACCATATTGTAGTACTTGGTCGTGGTGACTTTGCCGCCGGGACTGAGGGCCGCGCGCGCCATATCGATGCGGCGGTCCCACTCGTAGTAGAAGCAGAGCACGTTGCCGCCAATTACGAAGACGACGCCGAAGATCCACTCGCCGTACGACAAGCGCGAGACGCCCAAGAACGGGAAGCGCGGCTTGCGACGCATCCACATGGCCACCTTCCAGATCGCCACGGACGTCAGGCGGCGCGCTTGGGCCACGTGGCGCAACAGCTCGATCGCCAGCACGCTCACGAAGAACGGCGCGATGCAGAAGATGAGCAGGAACGTCGGCCGCACCATCTCCGTGTGGCCCGAGATCGTGATGTTGCGCCCCACGCCCGTGTCCATGATGCTCCCATGGCCGGAGTGGCCAGCGTGAGCTCCGCTCGCCTCGCCGTTCGGGTATCCGTTCCACCACTTGGTCATCGTGACGATGAGGTTGATCTCGTACAAGGGCGCCCAGGTCGCGACGTTCCCGAAGACGAAGCCGGCCATGCCCAGTACGACGAGGCAGCGGATCACCAAGGCGGCGGCTGTCGAAGAGCTCGTGGTGGTGGTTGGCGAGCGTGCATCGGCCGCCAGGTCTGGCTCCTCGCCTTGCGGGGTCTTGAGCACAGTGAAGTCGGTGCCTCCCATGCTGATTTGAGTCGTTATCGCTGGCAGATTGCGGAATGAGCTGAGCTCGGAGTTGCTCGGAACAGGCCGCTGCTGTTGAAGAGCGACTCGATGGGAGCTCCTGCAGGAGACCATGTCAACAATTGCGGTGGGAGCTCATGTGCGCTTTCTCGCGACCGCACGACCGCCAGACTCAGTGCGTGGATCGCCTCATCGGAGATTCTCCTACAGAGATTAGCGCGATTAGAGCGTGGCGCTCGTCGTTTCTGGTGATCGCTGAGCAGCTGGTGCGCGGGATGAGGAACAGAGACGGAGCGCTGCTGATGTGTCCTGATGTGCTGATGCGCACTGGATCTGCAATGTTGACTGGGCGGAGCTCGTCATGTCAACAATTGCAGCCAGCTGTTCATAGCTCTTCAGCTGAAGAGCTCACCTGGTGCTCAGGAAGGCAAAATGCAGATCGCTCTGCTGCTGGTGGTGCTGCAAAAACAAACGCAAACGCTTGTCAACAATTGCGTGTAGGGAGGAGAATGGGTAGTCCGAGAGGCTCGCTCACCAGGGTGGTGTCGATGGTGCAGCTTGCTGAGAGGCGTGGTATCCGCTCAGTCGCCCGCCTTGCGTGCACTAAACTCCAGTGCGGAGACACGAACCACGAGTCACGAGACGAAGCGCAGACGTTGCACGTTTTTATCATTCTTGTAACTCACACGTGCACAATTCGCTAGCTAACTGTGTCGACCTCTTGCTCCACGATCCTGCACCTGAGTAACAGGCAACTCTCTGTTAATATGGAGCAGAAACCAAGTCGACATCGAGATGATTCAGGTGACTCTTTCTTCAGCCGATGTAGCTGTTGTGGACAGAGTGTCCTTCTCACTCCCACTATGTCCATCAACACTCACTTCAGCACGCTTGACCAGACCGTGACGCCGGTCCCGACAGCTCCGATGATCACAGCACCAACGAACAACAGCACAGACCCGATCTTCTTCCTTCCCAGGAGCGGTCCGTCCTCCAGCTTCAAGATGAATGCCGCCGGCAGACAGAAGCACACGACGGTCGAGCACGTGCCGCCAATGATCCCAAAAACCACGTTAATGCTTGGACAGAAGATCGCCAGCAACAGTGCAAACAGCACGAGGCCGCTCGTGACGGCGACGTGGCGCGTGAGCGAGTCCTGCGAGTACGCGAAGAACATCATGTCGATCGTGAAGCGGCACGGGAAAATGTTGAGTGGGAACGCGACCGAGACTGTAAACGTGATCGCTGCGCGACTCACAGCGATGAGCGTGTCGCTCAGCGGGAAGCTTAGTAGGATATTGCCCTTGTACTGCGGTTCGATGAGTGATGGCCCGAATGCAATGTATGCCACGACTCCGATCACCAGGTATACGAGGAACGACACGATCGTCGCGCGGTCCACCACCTTGTTCATGCGGCGAATGCACGGGCGCTGGAGCTCCGTGTAGATAGAGAACACATTCACCTGAGGCACGAAAGAGAACAGAATCACAAACCGGTCAGTAAGTTAGCTTCTTTAGCTGTACCAGTCGCATCACTGCTCACAAACCACTGACCTGGCACGTGAATGCGAACATGACGATCGGGACGCTTAGCATAAAATTGGGTCCGTGCGTGAGGTTGATCGTCCAGCTGATCCCCTCTGGCAGCCCATTGGCGCTCGCGTGCATAATCGACCGGATGCAAACGGCGATCACGAGGAAAAAGATCGAGAGCACGCCCAGGATCGATGAGAACTGCAGACTGCTGATGTCCTTGAGCAGTGACAGCGGCAGCATGATCGTCACGCACGAGATCGTCATGAGCACCCAGCGCTGCGCCAGCATACTCTGCGTGCCAAAGTACAGCTCGCCCAGCGGCGTGAGGATATCGCCGAGCGTCACCAGGTACGCGACGGCGATGCCAAAGCAGAACACGAGGATGTTCACCTCCACGAAAATCGCGGCCTGTGAATAATACATTGGCATTCTCGGTGAGCATCACACCACGCTTTTCATTCCCATAGGAGCTTATGCGCACCTTCTTTCCAAAGCAGAAGAGCGAAAGGTCTTCATAGGACTTGAGGCTTCACAAAAGAATAGCAAGTTAGCCACCAGTCAGTGATAGCACCCAGTGTATCGAACTAAAAGCACAGCTTTATTGCAGCACACGTACTTTGTGAGGTCGCCGGCGCGGATAAGCAAGCGGATTGTGTATACCGTCAGCACCGCCGCCAGCAGCAACTGCGCGACCGCAAATCCGATGCCCGAGACCGCCACCGCGTACGGCAGCGAGAGCGCGCCAGCACCGAGCGTCGCGCCGGCGAGGTTGAACACTGAGCCTCGGACCGAGCCTTTCGAAGGGATGATGGACTGGTGATACGGGAACGCGTCGCTCTCGATCTCCTCGTACTCATCCGTCGTCTAGTAAATTCGGCGACAATAAATTCACAATCGCACGTCAGGTCTCGTGTGCTTGTAAATAAATGAAAGGCAATATGCTGCGTACCTTTCCGCGACCGCGCTTGTGCATGGGCGAGAGCGAAGCGATGAAGCTCCCGATCCGCTTCATTTTCTGTTCCAACAAAGAGCCAATACGCAATAGAAAAAATCAGCCAGCCGCGTCACAACAAACGAGCGGGTGTAGTCACAAAATAATACAAGACATGCGCACGCACCCGAAAGATCAGCGGCGTGTAACCGAGCTGCTTGAGGTACTTCTCGCGCATGCGCTTGGGGGACTTGCCGAACCCGGGCGAGTCGTCGTCTTGCGCGCGCTTGGCGGCAGAGTCGTCATACGTGCCATGGCCGTTCGCAGTCTCGCCCACCGCGTCTCGCGAGCCATGCAGGTGCACTGGCAGCAGCGGCTCCGCAGCGCCATGATCGCTCTCTCCTGTTCGCTTCGTTCCGTTGCGATCCATCTTGCTATTCAATGGGCGACTTGTTTCTCTGCAGCAGAATGACACGAAAGATCTTTTTTGTAAATGGCGCGAGTCAAAAGCGCAGAGAGCTACAATGTGAGACCACCGCAGCACGCGCAATGAAGCACCAGAAGATGCAAAACAGCGTCTTCAGCAACTGAACGCACCTGAGCTCCTTGCGTGTCTGTCGCCTCTGCTGTCCGCGCTACTGCTGCGTAGCTCCTCGACTGTTTCTTCTGGCGCGAAAGAGGAAATGAGTTGCAAATGGAAACAGCTGCTCGGCTCCTAAATTAGTGAATTTGATAACCCAAAAAGCGTAGTTCGGGCCGAGAATTTTACTTTGGGGCTTCAAAATCATCCTTTCCAGCCAATCAGAAGGGAAGTAGGTACATTTGCCTTGAGTTAAGTCAAATGTACCAACCTATCCAAAATAATTATACTTTCGTTCTTTGCGATGATTAGCTAAAATAATTATACCTGCCCTCTTCTGATTAGCTGATCTTGAACCAATCATAATTTAAGGAAAATTGGAGTTTCTGATAATTTCTGATACTTTGTGGACCTGCTCAAGAACGATATACAGTAACCCCGACTTACAGTGCGCGCCAATTGGTTAGCCACACTTTGATTTTCTGGGTTTTGGGGGTTTTGTTGTTGTCGGCCACTTTTCAAAATTTTGAAAATACCATCGCAATCGCCCAAATTTGGTGATTCCTGTGGCGCTTTTGTTGTTTTAAAAACCCTATTTTGACTGAGCAATGAATTATAACCCAATAACCCACCCAACTCAAAATGCGCCATTTTGTTAGCTACACGCCAGAAAACTGCCAATATATTCCGATCTGTTAGCTTTAAGCTCTTCCTAGTAGCTAGTCTTTGCTCCCTTACGCTCGATAACCTGGAAACAACGGTCAGGCATCGAGTTAACCAACTTGTTCAGGTAGGAGAAGTCGATCTTGCTCCACTTGGTCAAAATGACTGATTTCAAGGCAGCTTTGGTCATGAAGTGGCGTCCATCGCGGTGCGCAGCCCGAGCAAGAAGCCCCCAAAGGTTCTCGATGGGGTTTAAGTCCAGCGACAGTGCTGGGTGCTTCACAACGGTGATGCCATGCTCTCGAAGGAAGGTGATGGTGTCTCTCACACGATGACACGAAGCTCCATCCTGCTGGAACTGGACATTTTCGGGATGGCGCTAGTGCGCAAAAGGATGCAGGCAATCGCCCAACATGTTGCAGTACGTTTCGGAGTTCTGTCGCTCCGAGATGAACGCCAAATCGCCGAGACTGCGCGACGAAAAGCGACCCCACACCACCATTGAGCCACCTCCGCTGTGGTGGTTGAAAAACGCCTGCTTCTTGTCGCGAAGATGATGCCAGTAGCTCTGGAGACTATCAGGGCCATCCAAGTTGGATTTCTTCTCATCTGAGAAAATAACTTCGCTCCACACTGTCCCGCACTTGAGCATCTTCTTCGCCCAGCCGACGCGCTTGTTTCTGTGGGCAGGAGTCAGCACTGGGGTGTGATTACGCTTCACGTACTCAAACAAATCGTTTCACTGGAGCTATCTCTGCGTGATGCGGACGCTTACGGGTAACTGGAGCGATAATAGGAGCTTCCTGGCGCTGATTCCGGTTTTCCTGGTCTCGTCGAAGAGGCGGTGACGACCACGGTCGTCGAGGGCTCGAGCTCTCCCGGGCTTGTAGTTGTTCCCGTACTTCACCGGTTCACTCAGAAAGTTACTCACGACCTTCGCAGAGCGATTGATACGCCTTCCGATTTCATGGTGGCTCAGCTTGGTCTCGTCGAAGGCAATGATTTGACCCTTCTCGGTGTCGGTGAGGGGTGGGCCTTTCCCCATGGGTGTGAACTGGAAAATACGGAATGAGTGGCAAAATGGGCATTTGGACGTTGCTGTGCGTGCTTTGTTGTATTTACGCATCTTTCTGACTGTAAAAAACGTCTGTGTGAGTAGCAACGTCTTTTCTTCAGCTGCGGCTAACCAAATGGCGCATTTTGAGTCAGGCGGGTTATTGGGTTATAATTCATTGCTCAGCCAAAAAGTGAGTTTTCAAAACAACAAAAGCACCATGGGAACCACCAAATTCGGGTGATTGCGATGGTATTTTCAAAAGTTCGAAAAGTGGTCGACAAAAAAGCAGAAAAATCAAAGTGCGGCTAACCAATTGGCGCGCACTGTACACTTTGTTTTTACAACTTAATGTACCTACCTGAGTATTGATCCAGCTCTTACACCAGCTTGGCTGCTGCCTACACGTTAAGCATGCATTTAATTTTTTGCTGGTGACGGGATTGAACCAATCAATGACGTTCCCGACGGCAGCCGTCCTCACTGAGAAAGTGACAGGAGGCCCACTGGGTGGCCAAGCAGACCGAGAAAGTGGAGGGTCAGTCCACTGCCAAGTAGGCCTAGTAAGTGACGGTCTGGTACCCCGAACTGTCAAATAGACCGAGAAAGTGAAGGGAGGGCCAGTTCTATGCAAAACTAAATAGACCTAGTAAGGGACAGACTGGACCGCTGGATGGACCAGTTGGACCTTGGAATAGGCAGGCTGGGTCACTCGAACGCCAATTTAACCAACAAAGGGATGAGCTTGTCTCTTGAGGGTTAGATAAAACGAAAATATCAAATAAACGAAGAATGTACATGTGTTTTGAATGCGGTATTGTATAGAAAGCATACACTGACTCTACAACTTTCGTTGTCTGTTAGTGAGAAAGCGACGCTATGGAGAGCGCCAGCGCCGGCGACGACTTGGACGACCACAGTGACTACAAGCGAGGCAGGAAACAGTGGGATGCCGCGGAGAAGGTGGGGGTCTTGAAAGATATGCGTAAGCACGGATGGACACCCAGTCGTGCTGCAAGCGAACTGAACAAGCCGCGTTCGACCGTTCGATACTGGGTTAAAATTCAAGTTGCAATTGTCAACACCGTGCCCAGGTCACGAAAGAAGCGTGTCGGCAACTCTGACAAGCTCTCCAGCACGCACGGGTACAAAAAAGATGTTGTTCGCTCATAAAGGTGCAAAGCAAATCGAGTAACAAGTTGTCGAGACGTGACATACTTGACTTCTGCACGTCCGCGATCCAGTATTCGCCTTAAAAACCAAGGCAGCAAAGAACAACTGGGTCCTTCGGTTTATCAACCGACACACACTTCGTGACCACGTGGCCCCGTTTTCGAAACCGCGACGCAAGCCCAGCCCAAGCATCCCCGAGTTTAATCCAGGCATCCCTAAGCTCAGCTCACGCATCCCCGAGCCCAGTCCAAGCGTCTCTGAGCTCAGACCACGTACCCTCGACCTTAAGTCAAGCGACCCTCAGCTCAGTTCTTGTGACGACAGGTCCAGTGACGATGAGTTTAAAATGCTCCATGTCGTTCCCGGGGTACCAGAAAGTGTCAAGACGCAGTACAGTGAGATCTGGCGCCACTTGGGATCTCCTTTCCTGTCGCCGAAGGATATTGAGCTCTCCCTACACAAGTCTGACCTCGAGAGCTTGGAGCCAGGGACGTGGGTAAAATTCAATGTGGTGGTATATTTCATATATTCCATATTCCACCCTCGCCCACAATGTTCAGTTTCGGACCTACCTTCTATGCGCATCTTTGGCGGGCAAACCACAACAGCAAACTTCGGGGGAAGCAGAAAATCTACGACTCGATGGCGGGCTTCACGTGGTCTTTTAACTCCGAGAAGTACAGATTCTTGCTGATCTCAGTTCATCTGGATAATCACTACAGCCTGGTTGTGGTGGACAACCCCATTCAACACTTACTGAGACCCACCAAGCTCGTTGGCATTGACTCCACCAAAGGAGCTCACCCGATGAGCGAAGCGTTCCAAATTCTCGTGGACTACTTTGCTCACGATACGTTTGAGCTCACTGACAAGAAGTTCGTGACGTCGTCGGTCAAGCACGTATTGGCTCCACCAAGCCCGCAACAAAAAGGTAACCATGCTTGTGCATTCTATTTGCTTCATTTTATGCGAAAGCTTAGTAGATGCTAGGGTTTAGGGGTCCTGGATGGCCAAAGTGCATTTTGTGTGTGTGCATTGTGTGTGTGTGTCATGCGTGTTGTGCATGGGTGGGTGTGCTCCGCACTC
>JAASFV010000031.1:0-58540 GCA_023334015.1 Globisporangium paddicum
ACTGTAGTGCGTCTATACTTTTTCATAGGGTCAGAATGTGAAAAAGTGACTTTGCTCTTTCAATTTTTACTCTTTTTGAATGTGGTTTTCTGCATTCTCATTCTTTTTTGCCATGAAAGCTCCCATTTAAACAGCACTTTCAAAAAAGAACAATTGAAATTGTAAATCGAAAAAATCCGGGTGCGTCTATAGTTTTTCATATGACTGTAGCATCTGACCTACCATCACTCTGAGTAATGTCGGACAGGAACAAACATGCAACATGACCAAACAAGTGTGCAAAGTTCATAGTAACCGAGGTCTTCTTGCAGACATGCCATAATAATATAATAACACACCGAGCATACGGGACTGCATTGGAGGCACTTGCAACCTCCTTGCACCTGCATTGACAGTGACGAAGAGACGAAATTCTACCATCACTCCTCAAAGCTGCATCAAATTTGATTGCCCAAAATGTGTCACTTATCGAATATTCTTTGTCAATCCGGACGAATTGTTGATTCGGACAAAGGTATTAGCCAATCACAGCGAAACACTTATTTCAGCCTCAATCATTTGTGAATCCGGACAGTACCAAAAATGTGATACATGTACCGTCAATTCCGGTACACTGGATGTGTGAATGTGTGGCGACGCACAAGAGGACCGGTGACGCAACCAAAACGATGGCAAGCGGACGAAAGAGAGCGGTCAACGGGAAGGGGCGACAAGAGAAGAAGTACGCACGGGCGTCTGAGACGTACGAGAAGAAGATGGCAATGCTATAGCACTTTCAATCTATTGGCGACGTTTCAAAGACGCTCAACAAGTACTACGCTCACCTCACGCTGTCACAGAGAGAGAAACGCAGCGCAAAGTCATTTACGCGTGGAGAAAGCAGCGCTCGGAGATTAAGAAAATGTGTGAGCTGTCGACGACCGCGTCCCAGAGGACGAAACGAGCGAAGGGGACGGCAACAGTACTCTCAAGACAGGAGCAAGAGGCGATCAAGCTATAGGTCAACTCTGTTCGTAGTAAGGGCATTCCTGTCTCTGCTCTGATGCTGCAGTTAAAGGCTGTAGCGTCGCACAAGTCAAAGGCGTTCCTGCGGAGCTCTTCACAGGGTCGTGGTCGTGGAGAAAGGTGTTTCTGCAGCGCCACGGTCTCTCGTTTAGAGCTTGGACGCGGGAGGGTCAGCGCGTGCCTCCAGACATGAAGACAGCAGCTACAGCGTTCTGGAGTCGCGTGGAGCAGCTCTGGCAAGAGCTTGGTGTTACGCGCGTGTACAACGCGGACCAGACGGCGATCTGCTTTGAATACCTACCGCGCTGCACCATCAGTACAAGCGGTGAGAAGACAACGTGGGTGCGGTGTGGTGGAAAGGACAAGGAGCGATTCACGGACATGTTCCTTGCCGACTCAGATGGCAATCAGTACCCGCTGTTTGTCGTGTTGAGGACGGTAATATCGAAGAGCAGCGTGACCACAGCAGACAACGCGACAGTTCGGCGTGGATTCGGCGCTCTTCTGTAGAAGGAGATCGTTGTGCTGTCACACTCTACAGGCGCCCAGATATACGGCAACAAATGCGGCTGGTGGAACGGCGAACTGACCGTCGAGCTCCTCGACTCCCACTTTGCCTGTCGCGGACGACCAGCCTGTGCTCCTACTTCTCGACGACTTCTCGGCACATTGGACGGTGGAGGTTGCTGCCCACGCAGAAGACCTCAACGTTTTCCTCCTCAGGGTCCCTCCTGCGCTCACGTCCGTCTGCCAGTCTGCAGACGTGTCGTGGTTTGCTCCGCTGAAACGGCGACTTTGCAGTGCGTGGGTCGCATTCTTGGTGCAGCAGCTGCATCACCACAACAAGATTGCGGCTCAAGAGCCGTTCCACCTACGCCCATTATCACGATCTGATGCAGTTGGCTGGGCATGCAAAGCGTGGTTCGAACTGGAACCTATTGTGATCAGAAGTGGGTTTAAAATGCGCGAATGCGTTGCGGAGAAGGGCGACGAGCCACGCAACAGTCTCATGGAGATGCTAGAGCACATGCAACTGGGAGAGGAAACAGTAGATGACTGTGATGACATTATCTAAGACCATCTATAGTTGATGTTTCAAGATAAAGCTTAGAGATTACTTCGCTTGTCTGAACTCTAGGAAACGCTGAACCTGGAATCCCAAACTAGGCACTACCGCGAGGGATTCGCTTTAGAGCCAGACATGCGTTCATGTTACTCATGTGCGTGTGTCCTGCAGTGGCATGAATATTTCACCTGGTCCATACGACTAAATCACACGATTATCAGATTCAACGAGTGTATTGTTTATGAACATATAGGGAAAAAGTGTTTTGTTTTGGTGAGGTTTTTTGTTTGTATCAAAACATTGCTGTCTGGATTGACAAAGGTTGTACAGTACCTCAGTTTATGTATAAACTGCTCAATTTCACCATGAAATGCGGTAGTTTTTGGTGACACTATTTTGAGGGATGTCTGTATGAAAGGGTGGCATTTAACGACCTGAATCTGTGTCTCGATCTGTTTCGAAACTGAGCCAATGACCGCCTCAGATTTTTGCTACAAATTTACTGGTTAAAAAAGTTGAGGTCCACCTCGTTATAACATTATAACGAGGTGGACCTCCAGTAAATTTGTAGCAAAAATCTGAGGCGGTCATTGGCTCAAAACATAACAGAGATCTATCTACGTCGCATCAGATAATCAATCATGTCTGAATAGCACCATTGACATATTCGAAATATGCTGGTATTTTTATGAAATATTTAAAATTGTGAGAAGATATTTGAAATATGCAGGCATAAATTCGGGATAATGGAATGGACTCGTAAATACCTTAAACACTATTTAAGATATTTCTGGTGTTTACGAGTACACTGTTTAGGGTGTTCACAAGTACTGTTTAGGGTGTTTACGAAAACAGAATTTTCGCGAGACATGGATTCGTAAATATCTTAAGTATTATTTAAGGTATTTATGGTGTTTACGAGTGCAAAGAGTACGTGGCTGGGAGGCACGCAGCTTGCCTCCCAGCCTACGCTTGGCACTTGGATCCAGTCTCTATCTGAATGTAGCAAGGAGTGCATTTTCGCATCAAAATAGTCGGGCTGCTGACATTGCCACGTGCATTTTGTGCATTGGGCACGACATCCATGACGAACAACCATGAACACCCCCAGCGAGAGTGCAAGGCTCGCCCTCCTTTCTCTCCGCTCCCTTCAAGGCGCATTGGAAGGACTCCTTCGCCTGTCGCCTTCGCTTAACTCCCGTTGCCGCCACGAGCTAAGGAGTGACCTTGACACGTAGAGTTGTTGGCGCCACCTTCAAGCAAATTTCAAATTTCAAGCAAGCATTGGCATGTGTGTAGCCATTCTGTGATGGAAGGCATCCATGCTGCAGTTTTTCCTTGTGAGCCACCACACACATCCATCACCCGCACCTGCCAGCCCAAATGCGCGCAAGGTGTTGTGTGCTGTGAGTCTGCGCTCAAGGACTTGTGCGCGTGCAACTTGTTGCGCAAGCGAACTCGTTGAACGCGTGCGCAACATGTTTGTTGTTGCACACAAGTGCGCTTGTCGCTCTTAACAGTAGCCGGCTATCCAAATCAGATATCAGACGTTGCACTCACTCGTTTGCGGGCGAGTGGCGCATGCGCTGCTGGTCCACTCTTGCTCTGATGGCCATGCCACTCTGCATCAATGGGTTTCTCTGCCTTCGAATCGGATGAACACTCCTGGGAGACCATTCTCCGCAACCAGAGATGATCGCCTTGTTGGCTTTGCCTCGCACACCACCATCCATAAACTCAAATCATATCCAGCGGGACAAGCAAACAAGTCGGCCATTTGTCCCAGTATTAAGGGCTGTTCTTGCTGTTCTTGGGTTGTGGACTGGACGCACCGTCCCGTGCAAGTGTTGAAGTCACAGATTGCCCGATTGCGGCGAGAGACGGTGCAGTGACGACAGAGACGAAACAAGGATCGCATCTGCCAAACGTGTGCGCAACTCACTCGCTTGTTTGTTGTGTGAAGAGAGAGTAAGGCAACTTCGGAATAGAGAAGAGCCGGTGGTTCGAAAATGGAGCTAAACAAAATCCTTAAAAAAATCCTAAAAGGTCACGCGGTCAAGGAAGCGGCCAAGCACTTCAATGTGCGCCAGGAGTGGCAGGAGCGCATTGCAGATTGCAACAGAGACCTCTTAATCTTGTTGTGTGTTGTTGTTAGGTGAGCAGATCCCTCTCGCTGTCAAGCGACTGGACCAGGAGCGCTTGCTGTGTAAACGAATTTCTAGGTACCAATTCTTTTTTACAACATGGTTTTCTGAATTTTATTAATTTTCTAGAAAGAGTTGGCTTGTTGCTTCTTCTTCTTTATTTTTGTTTGGCAATTGAGGAGACCAACCAAATGCTCCTCCTTCTTTCGCGGAGTGTTTATTTGCTCACGCATTCTGTAGCATCGCTGAGCTAGTATCAAGCTAACGTTTAGTTATTCTCTTTCACAAGCAAGCGTATTGTGTGTCTCACAATCAAAGGCGTTCATTATTTCCGATAACCTGCCTGATCAACAAGCCAGCCCTTGTGCAGAAACCCAGCAACTAATAACACGCGCATTTGCTTGCCTTTCAGGCGCACTGATGTCCTGAAAGCGACTTTGTCGTGGAAGATTCCAACCAGTCCTTGTTTCTGTGGTCATGGAATCTCCAGCCTCTCTATTCTGTGAGGCTCACAGCTTCCCCTTTGCTCAACAAACAAGTGCGTCGCCAACAACCGCAATGTGTGCACACGCACAAATGCTGAAACATGCAAATTCAACACAAGCCCAGGCTGAAATGTGGGCGCCGTACCACCGCGCGTCGACCACAACGGTGGCCAACTCTGGAGAAGCGCGAGTTTGGCGTGTTGCCATCAAAGCCGTGCGTTACTTGGGGATGGAGACGAGCAAAAACGAACACCGGGGTGAGCGACAGGACGCATGATTTTGAAAACACGCGCAGAAAAGCCAGTCATCTGCGAGCGCGATGATCTGGGGGCACATAGCCCGGACGCGAGAGCCATGTCACTTGATTTACGCCCACTAAGGTTTCTATCTTGATTATGCTGGTGAAACTCCACGGTGAAAATCACAACATTTGGTGAAATTGCAGGCTACGTTAACGTTGATAAACCGGAGGCAAAAAAACCTTGGTTGGCTAAGCCATCGCCGCTATCACAGGTCCTTCTGATGTCTGCCTTATATTGTAGCTATCTGCTGATAAAAGCTCACATCTCGCCGAATACAACTGACACGTTTGCATACTGTATTCACTATTGTTTGCAAAAGTCCTTGCTGCTTTTACATGAACTTTACGAAAGGTGACTACAGCATCATTAATTTTAGTCTACGAGCGACATCCCGCAGCCATTAATCGAAGGCCAATGCCAGGCATATGTAGGGGGTCTAGTATATGTAGCTAGCTCGGCTTCTGATGCTAGCTCTCATTAGTCATTCTGTTCATTTGGTCAGAAACCATGACTATTCCTTACTCTTTATACACTTTGTGCAGACAGCGGATGTCGTGCCTGTATTGTGTGTGTGGTAGTGAGAGCGGTCGGGTCGAATCGACTCCGATCATCGACCTATGCTTTTGTGAACAATTTGTGCGCATGACACTAGCGCAGTAACACCAGGACATGTGAGTGCATATGCTCATTAACACGAAGTATAATGTGTATATTGCGGTCTTCGCCATGCATTTACTCTCAGCTAATATGCTTCTGACCTGCAGACAATTGTTGCCATCATCTGGTGCTCTTGTATTTTCACTCGCTCTTGTATTTCTTTTGATGCAACATTTTCCATGTGCCTCAGAAGCCACCCTAATAGAAGGATATCTCAATTATAAATTGCCAGAATTAACACAAATGTTAGGGTATTATGTACTGTCGGATGAAATTAATGCTGCAGTAGTTGCTCTGGAACTTACGTTTGGCGCGAGCGAGTGGTGAAATAAGTTGACGAAACATGAATGCCATTTTCATTTCGCGTTGAGAAAGCTTCGTGGGATTTGAAACCGGTACCGGTACTGAATATCGGTCTGTTTCCAGAGATTGCGAGTGAAACAAAGCCAGCTTTGAGTCCAGCAGCAAACCCTGCAATACAATTTATTGCAGCAGATAAACTTTACAGCTCATGGAGAAAAGCGATTTGAAGCACAAAATGGTGTTCAAACAAAATTCATACGTATCCATGTTCAAACAGAATTTCAGATGTTGAAATGAATTTTGTTTGCTGTCGAAGAACTATAATAAGTGCAAATTGTCAGTTATATCACTTTTCAGTTTTCAAGTTTTTTTTTTCAAGCTCTCTTATCTGAGATCTGTCAGGAATCGTTCCATTTCTTGAGAGATTGAAAATCGCAAGTGGGACGCATCAGAACCACTGTTGTGAGCTGCTGGTGTGGCGATTTGACTCGTCTATGTTCAGCCTATTTTGCTGTAAATTTCGTTTTTTTCTCCAAATTTGGTACAGAAACCGAAAGAATCACAAGCGAGCTCTTAGTATTTTGGACGCCTCCTTTGTGTCGACAATCGGCAGTTCAATATTCAACAGTGGAACTGCTCTGCCAAACACTCGTGATCCCACTCCTTTCACGCCACCACTGTTGAGGCGAAAAATACAGTGTATGAGCGACCGTATTACGAGCCCATGGACTGTACCAGTATCAGCTGGGAACTTGGTTGATCTCTCTCTGCTTTGGCCAAGTGAGGTTCAAATCCTTGGCGCAACAGCAGTATGACGACTAGACTGGAGCCTCCGTCTCTTTCCGCAACGGTAGGTAATTCAACGCGCTCGCGATTATTCTGTTGACTGCGTTATCCTTGTAAAAATATCTAATATGGTAAATAAAAGAGCTCTCACAGCCTAGTGCCGGCTTCATTTGTACTACTTTGTCATACAAATGCTGTTGTTGTTGTTTTTTTGGCTCAAAACGAGTGAGTGAACTGATCGGACGCTCGTTTGACTCAAAAAGCGATCTGAGATTTGCGCAATTGGACAAAAAAATACTGTACCGTACTGTAAATGTACCTGTAACCTAAAAGCGACAAGGCAAACAACACTGGCTCGTTTCTGCATTTGTGTGTAAAAAGAAGAGCCGACTTGAGTCGCCCTTTTTTTGGTTTTGCCAGCGAGGGGGGATGTGCAACGCATTTGAAAGCGCATCAGCAACAACAACCGCATCTCCAACGGAGCGAAAGAGCAACAAGCAAACAAGCCAAGCAAACAAGCAAAACACAAGCCGCCGCGTTGAAGAGCTCGCCAGTTGGCAATTTGCGGAGTCAAGCGCACACACAAACACATTCACACACACCCGTCAGTACCTTAATCAGTATGAGCTTTCCCGACATGTTGACCCCGACGACGCCGGCGCCGACGGCCGCGGACGCGAGCGCCGTGTTCACGAACGAGGAGATCTCGATGATCCAGGAGATGTTCCTGAGCGTGACAGCCGCGGGCGAGCCGCTCAAGATCGACGTCTCGGACAAGGACTTCCAGGTCACGGACGTGCTCTTCAAGGCCGACGAGCTCATGCTAGCTAGCGACGACGCCACGAGCGTGCTGCTGTCGCCCATCGGCTCGGACGAGACGTTCCTCAACCAGTTCCTCTTCGACGAGAAGGACGCCATGGCGGCGTTCTACACGGAGGCCATCGACCCGTTCCAGTGCTCGTCGCCAGTGCAGTTCGAAAGCGGCGCGATTAAGAGCGAGTTCAAGGCGTCGACAGCGGCGACGCCCATGGAGCGCCCAAGCGCCGAGAGCGAAAAGGTGCTCGCTACGCTGCGCGCCAAGGTCGAGGCGCTCACCAAGATGTACTACACGCGTTGCCACCGCCTGAATGGTGGCTCCGAAGACAGCGCCGTGGATGTCGAGAAGGTTAAGCTCGTGCATGCGATTGAGAAGCTCCAACGCATCTCTGCGGGCCTCGCCAAGGCGAATGCGCAGCTGCTCAAGGAGACGACGAGCGTCACGCAGCAGCGCGCCGAGCGTCTGCGCCAGCTGAGCAGCGACCTGAACGACGCTGCGGTCATCGAAACGATTGTGGCGTCGATCAGCGACGAGATGTGCATGGAAGCGATTGAGCGCGCGACCAAGAACGTCCTCGAGTTCTCCCTCGACGGCGACGAGTCGGAAGTCATGGGCTGGAAGCACAAGAGCGCTGTGGGCAAGGACGACCACTCCATGTCGTACATGCTCGAGAAGCGATTCGAGTCCCTGGACCTGAGCGACGTGCTGGGCCAGACGTGGGAGTACGTGAGCTCGTCCGAGAAGTTTGCGCTCATCGCGGGCGGCCCCGTGAAGGCTTGCGTGGTGAAGAAGGTGAACGCGAATGCGGTCGTGCTCATGTACGACCTCACGAGCAAGGACACGCAGCGCGTCGACCGAATCCTCTCACTCATGTACCGCGTGGAGATCGCGGAGAACCGATTCTTGCTGGGTTCGTGCGCGATCCACCCAGCGGCGCTGCCGGCGTCGTCCAACGCGGCCGTACAGTGGATGGAGCACTCTATGTGGCAGCTGCACGAGAAGAAGAGCGAGAGCGAGCACGTGGTGCGCATCGGCGGCCGCAACGTGTACCAGTCGCACGAGGAGGCACACGCGCAGGTGACGGAGCACACGCGCTCGGTGCTCATGTGGGAGAGCCTCGTGCTCGGGCCCGTCTTCCGACTGTGAGCGACATGTCGAGCAAGCCCCCACCCGTACCATACATAGTTAGGCATAGATGATAGGCAAAGAAGGAAGCACAGTGTACATTGCGAGAACGCATGCGAGAAGCGCATGTATCTCTAATTTATTATGCACGTTGAGGTCACGTATCCATCCGTCCCATGCCATCCATTGCGTCCAGATAGCTTCTCATCGCGCAGGAGCTCAGCTCAGGCCAAACGCGGCAGCGGGAAAAAAGTATCTTTTTTTCCAACGCGTGCGTGCGTGTCGCTCGATCTGCAATCAGGTGAAGTTAGGCGTCGAAGCTTCCCAGCGAGAGAGGCGCTGCAGACGAGCCGCCACTCGAGAGAGTTGTCCCGAGTTGCCCGGAGTTGGCCTGGCGTCAGTCCGTTTCGTCCCATTGCAGCGTGGGAGGAGGACAGTTTCACTTCCACGCGACGTGAAAGTGTCCTGGAGGCGACGCGAAGAGTCGCGAAGCCAGAACAAAGAAGCCATCTCCATTTTGTTGTTGTTTTGCAACAAAAAACTAATACAAATCAGCAGAGAGCCCTACTTCGGAGAACTCTTCACAAAGGGAGTGATGCGCGCTCTCTTCGTGCTCTTTCAATTCTTCTTCGCGCTACTCTTTCGACTGTCCACGTGATACAACAGTACACACTCTTCTTGCTCTTTAAAAGAGAGCTCCAACTTCTTCTTTTTGCACTTGGCTACATTTTCGACGGCTTGAGTTTTTATTTTTATTTTTATTTTGAGCTCGTTAGAACAAAACATGAAGGCACCCAGTTACTGAAACTGAAGAAAAAAATGCTGAGCAAACCATGAGGACTTTCTCCCCCTAGAACGCCTTTCCTTTCCGTTTCGCATGTACATTGGCGCATTACATTCACCGACTTGATCACATCTCGCTCATGATCTTTCTGAGCTGAGGCTTGCGAGATGCACTTCTCAAATGGTGAAGTGCCCGTAAATTATTCAATTCGGCAAAAAGCATGAAAAACGGGACACACAAGCCGTCGAATACGTTATAAACCATTTTTCACGCAACGTAAATGCATTTCTGATACGGATTTTACCGTATTTACCATAAAATAACCCATAAAAGACGTAAATTATCGACATTGTTTTCGTCCGCACAAGTCAAGCAGCCCTCGTAAGCCCCTCGTCATGAGACTTGGCATGCTGCTGCCCGCAGATCTTGATGTTGGCCCAACACTGCAGTTCATCATGGGCCTCCATCTTCGCTTGAGTGGATTGTCGATTATCAAAAAAAAACATAGCTGAGGACGACTTTATTGCGGGATACGAGCTTCCCACACTTGCCTCCTGCACTTGCCTCCTGCACTTGCCTCCCGCACTTGCCTCCTGCACTCACCTCCCGCAAGCGAGTTGCAGATTTCGGTGGCGCGCGAGCCTAGCGTGTCATGCGAAACGTGAGTGGCCTGGCGGGGCGGCAAAGAGCACGCAAGGGTGGGAGCAAAGCAGAGCAGTGCCGAAGATCAGATCGAGTGACGCACTTCAGTTGTCCATCGCGTCCGTCCATCTTGGCTGTCCATCTCTGTCCACAACATAATGACTGGCTGGGAGCGCCAGCCCCAACACGAAAGGTTTTTGTTCGTTGTCTGCCTTATGCCAGCAGATCACGAGGAGCAGGTCCCCCATCGGCATCCCTTCGTCTCATACAGCAAAGCGCTGGACTCGCTCACCACGCCACATTGTCCCTCGAGCAGCAAGCAAATATGGACGTAAGGCAGGCACCAGTATGCACAGCGCTTGCTCGGCGTCGTTACCCTATCGTATCCGATATTGCAAGCAGGCAGGCCCAGCCTTGAGGATCCTCGGGGGTGGACAACACAGCACAGTGGCCAGCAAGACGGGCGGCTATCGACGTGCGCACGGATCTGATTTTGCGCATTGCCATTCCGACTTGCAGCAGCTATGTGGAAAGGCGGAAGGTTGTGTCGCTTATTGCTTCGTGGTGGTGGGTGGAAAGGGAAAATGGTCCGATGAAACGGCGAGTGTGCGAGCACGACACCCCATGATGGATGGATATTGATATTGATTTAGTCGGATGACGACTAAAGTTTGTGTGTGTGTGTGTTTAGAGCCAACGACTAAAAAAACACGCTTTGCTGCCTTGAAAGCGAGCAAGTAGAGATAGGTGATAGAGCTGCTGCACATGCACGCATTGTCAACCCTATGTTGCCATAGACACTCGTACTCACTTGCTTTGTGCTGGTCCAGGTTGCTGCCTTGCTAAAATCCATGGACACTCGTACTCGAATGCTTTGTGGTGGTGCAGACCAAGGTCAGCGACACGCTTGTGACGCTCAAGTACGCGTCCAGGAACCAGGCCTGATCGATCGAGCCCGTCTCCATTTTTTTTCTCGTCTTCTTGGCCACGAGTCAGTCTGCGATTCGCCCTCCAGCCATTACCCCACACTGCCCCACGCCTCCTCGTCACCAGTGACATTGAGCTGCTCGTCGCATAAGGATCGCTACGACGTGAGCGGCACCGGCTCGCTCTGCTGCGCGCAGCTGGCCGCGCGTCTTGTGCTTACTCCGCACGTGTCGCTGCTGGTCACGTCGGCCCGTGCAGACAGAGCGCGGGTGTGCCCTTGGGCCACACAGCCAATACCGTCGCTGTCGGAAGTTGAAGTGACCGTCACTCTGACAGCGAAACGCTGCGAGCAATAAGTAGTGGTATCTTTTTGATAAACCTGTATATTACTCATGCATAGTTTAACCAAGTATAAATATCCCTTTTTCAGCAAGTTCTGTCATTTTTGAAATAAAATCCCATTATGAAAGGTCGATCGGAAATAGTCATTCTTGCTTGCACATCTTCGCCAACATCATCTTCACCATGCAGCAGGACGCGATGATCCTCTGCGGGCTTCTTCGAAGCGGCGCCACGAAGGCCCGCAATGGCGTCAGCGGCAATTGCAGCGCCGCTCAAGACGCGGACGACGTGTTGGAGCACGCGGCGCTGCGTCTGTGGAAGGCGCTCCAGCACAGGGGTGACAGGGGCGCAGCAGTTGACGCGCTGCTGCACGTCGACCGGAAAGCGTGGAACCGCATCGCGCGGCTCCTCTTCGCGTCCAGCAATAGCACTGTGTACGCGATCGTCACAGTTATGCACGCACTGGCGTCTTCATCACCGCTCGTCAGTGTACGTGACTCGTATACACGCGCTGGTGGTGATGCAGTTGAAACGAGCGAGCGAGAGTCGCTGCAGAGCATTCACGAGCGGATCTGGCGCAGCGAGTGGTGGCAGCAGATCGTCACCAAGAGTGAAGACTGCTACTCCTCCGCGTGCGTGTCCCAACGGTCAATGAGCAGCGAGGAACGCAACAAGGACGTCGAGATCTGTGTGCGACTGCTGCAGGTTGTCGAAGTGGTCCTACGTCATCAAGGCTCATTTATTTGTAGAGCAGACGGTAGAGCTGGTCGCGAGAAAGAAGACCACGCTCGAATGAACGAGTGCGTCACCCTCTTCGTGTCATTATGCACTTCTTCAGTCCACCGTGTCGCGATCTATGCGTCTACGAGTCTCCTGTCGATACTACAAGGCAGTGGGGAACCAAGCGCAGTAACGGTGTCCAAGCTATTCAGCGACTCCACGATGACTGTCGAATGCATAGCGAAATGGCTTCGAGACAGTGGTGTCTCGCTCGAATTTCCCTCTCAGAGAACAAGCAACAGCACGAAGACAAAGCACGAGACGAGCGAGAGCCTCCAGTTACAGTGTGTCTACTTTGATCTGCTGGTGTTTGCTGCATCATCGCCATCTACGGAACAGATCAAGTGGCTCGTGCTTGACAAAGTCAACCCGCTGCAGTTGAGTACGCAGTTTCTATCGCATCCACACGCTAAGCTGCAAGAGAAGGCGCTGGATCTACTGACAGCAACACTTTTACATAGCTCATCTCCAGCGCATCAAGCGAAATTGAGCGCGGTGTGTAGCAATATCCGCATCTCGGGGCTGTTGATCACCATTTGCTGGATCATGGGGCATTCCCATTCAAGCGTTGTGCAAGCTGCAGAGAGGTTGATATACGCGGTGATCGCCAGCTCTCCAGCGGCAGATATCCTGCGAGCGCTGATCGAACAAGGATGTGCGCTGATACTTAGCGCGCTCGTGTCCACGGCACCAGAGTCTAGAGAGTCACACCAAGACCAAGATCAAATTCAAGAAACCGGCCAGAGCAACAGGGTACTGGATTGGATGGCGACAGAAATCGTCAGTGAACAAGTCGTCGGAGCCGCTGTGAGCTCTGTGTTGCGGTCCAGCAACGTGCTGCTGCAGAAAAATGTGATCCTGTCTCTCCTGCTGCTGAGTCAACGTGATGCTGAGCTCAAGGAGTTGCTGGATGATGAAGAGAATTTCCTGGATGAAGTCGTGCAGGTGGCGATTGACGCGAATGAAGATGGCAGCTTAGCGGCAATACTCCTCACTGCAGTGCTGAGTTGGTGCGACAAGTGTTCTGTGCTCAAACTGGAGGACTCTGGCGGGAGCTTTAAATTGAGCAAGAGCGGGAAATCGCTTCATGTAGCTACCGCTGAAGCGAAAGTGTTCGGCGAGATCTCTCCTGTTATCAAGCTCATACACTCGAATAACGCAATATTAGCCGAGGTTGACGGAGTGATGCTCTACAACCTGAGCAAGCTGGTCCGAAAGTGGGTCGAGACGATGCCTAGTGAGCCTCAGATCCTGCTAAACCAGTTCCAAGCGTCCACTATCAAGATGTTCGCCGACGTGCTTCCGAAATCGCAGCAAGAGGCGGTCAGCATCTTGAAGCACAAGGATTTCCCTGACTTGTTGGAGCTTTTGGAGCTCGCCAAGTACTTGGGGTGCTCCAAATGCTGGCATTTCGCCACGTTTGCGATGAATCACACGCTGAGTCACTCGAATTGGTTTTCGGTCTTCGAGTTTGCGCTCAAGATCCGCCACCCATCGCTCATTCTCCGCGCCGGGAACATGGCTCTAGAGTGTTTTGAAGACGAGACGAAGGATGGCAACAACGTGGATCAAATTTCGGCTAGTAGTAGTGGCAGCACTCCAATGCGACGATTTTCTGAGCTCAAGACCGCAGCTTTCCAGATGTTTCGAGAGGTTTTTCAAGCAGAAGCCAAGCCCAAGCGGGATCCTGAACGTTTGATGGAGTGCCCCTTGAAGTAAAGCGTCAGTGGCGAACTATAACGAGATCCTTTAAGCCACCTCCATACCCAACAACATTGCAAGAATGCTCGACGTCACAGCACATATGCTGCTGCTGCTTCAGCAGGCGCAGATCAAGGATGAGCGACCAAGTGACGACTCGTTCTTGCCGCTCTCGCTCTCACTGGCGTGTCTCCTACGACAACTACCCCAAGGTTTAGCACCCCCAGCAGGCGTGCTCTCGTTCCATCAATTGGACCGCCTCCCTGAAACCATTTTGGAGCAGAAGCTCGTCAAGATCCTGAGCGGCGACGATGCTGAGAAAGTGTTCAACTTTGTCTGTTCGATCGTGCGGTACGTGAAGGTCGCAAGGGCGCTGCTGGGCGTCTGTCACGAGCACTTGGTGAGCAAGCGGTCGAGTTTGGAGGCGACCCAAAGCGTCATTGCCATTGTCGTTGAAGCGCTTGGAGTTGAGCAGGAGCTAGACGATGAGATCTGCGAAGACTTTCATGAGCCTCGGCCAGCAGTTCCACAAAGTCAGAGTACCAAGGGTGCCAGTGGCGATCAAGTCTCAGCAGCGTCGGTGGCCCCACCGACTCGGGCCATCAACGCCTCTGAGGTCATGAAACGCGCTGTGAGTCGAGACGTGGGCAACGGGAGCGCTGTGCTGGAGATCATGCGCAAATACCCTAGTGACGAGCGAATCCAGTCGCGAGGTGTGCGAGCCTTAAAGTCTGTCGTGCGCAAGTTTGCCAGCGATTCGAGTGAGCCAGAGTCAAAAGGAGTGGTGAACCGTTCGTCCGCCAGCCGCCGTAAAAGCAGTCAACGTCGCACAAGCCAACACAACCAGCACAAAGTCGACGAGCTGAGTGAGTCTAGCGATAGCTTGAGCGGATCTGATTCCGATAGTCAGAACAAGCGCATCAACCCGGAAGAACTGGAAGAATCCGAGACAACGAAGAGCCTGCGAGCTGCCATCGAGCTTGTGATCGGCAATATGAAAAGACACCCAGAAAATCTGCCTCTCCAGCGCGATGGATTGCTGTGTCTCTCTGAGTACGTGGGCAAAGATGCGCGTCACGTCGCTGTGATCACCTCCAGCGGCGGGATCGTGTCAATCATGGACGCCATGGCGCGCCTCCCAGATGACCAAGAGGCCAACGTCGGAGGGATATCAGTTCTAGCTCACCCACAGATAGCAGGTAAGGAATCGAGATGTTCGCTATAGAGCTGGGGGCAATCTCTCATACTGATAATGTTCGCTGTGCGCACTCCTATTGTATTCCAGACGAGTCAATTCTGCGCGTGAATCCTGAGAGCCGACGTCTCGTACTCTCCGCGATGAAGCGTTTCCCGCTGAGCGAGCAGATCCAGGGCCTGAGCTGCTTGGCGCTAGCCAATCTCAGTCTGCGGCATGGTAGACCATGGTCACTATTACATGCTTGTCTATGGTCCATCAACTCTGTGACTAACTGTCTGTCCACTACTCCCTCAGACGAGAGCATGTTTGAGATCGTATCAAAGGGCGGACTCGAGACTGTGGTGGCGGCGATGAAGAGGTTCCCGAAAACTAGTCTTGTTCAGGCCGCTGGCTGCTGGTTGTTCGGTATCGTGAGCTCAAAGAACGGTATGCCAATGCAAAATGGTATCCCACATATATCAGTCTATTAATTCAACTGACCATGCGCAGAGGAGATGATGACTACATGCCTCGATGCTGGCGCACTGCCTGCCTGTGAGAAAGCTCGTGTGGGATTTCCAGAAGACGTGAAGGTGCAGCAGAACGCGCTGTTTGCGATCCAGAAATTGGTTCCTGACGACCAAGTCGATCTCAAGCAGCAGGCGTCCCAGGAGTGTACGCTACAATGATCGTTCGGTCGCGATTCTCAAACAAGCAGTTCCATTATATGAATGCACTACGCAGCGTCGCTCAATATTGTGGCTCGAAGTGCTCTCTCTCTCTCTCTCTCTCACTCTCAAGTACACGACCGCGTGATCATTTGGTACTGGAGCAGGCCCTTCGTGAGCATGCCGTCGCTCGAGTCGATCGCGATCTGCACGTCTTCGTCCTCGAGCTTCGCCTTCTGCGCCACGATTCGACTCACGATGCGGATCCAGTACGTGTCATCCTTGAGGCCTCCAGCATCGCCACTTGATACGTTTTGCGAGGTCGAGGTCGCATTATCACTGGCGCTGTGCTTGCGCTGACAGGGTGTCCACACGGTCGGGTTGAAGTCCATGGCTTCGTAGATGTCGTCATTGAAGCCGCTTGAGTAGTTGCGCCTCGCGATCCTGCCATGTACACCACGCACCATCCTGTAGGACGCGCCCAGGTGGGCGAAGGCGCCCGGACTTGCCTCGGGGACGTACGCGTAGCCGCGAAAGTCGATGTGGACGATCCCGATCGACATGCCCTGGAAGGTTTCACCAAGCCAATAATGTTAAACGATCATGGCGACAGTGTTGGCGACCCAAGAAGAGACCTGGCAGGACTTTTACCGGCTCGACCGTGAGCTCGACGTTGATGGAGCAGTTCTTCTTGTCGCTGAGGATCGTGTCGGACGTCTGCGCCTGGAAGCTCGTGAAGAGGACCGACATGGCGAATGACGTCCCGTCCGAGCTGTTGGCCATCATCAGTGACGATGGCGGACAGCCCGAGCCAAAGTATTCGGGGTGTTTCACGCGCCCGCCACGGAACTTCCTGTGCGCGTGTACGATGCTAAAACCGCTCTGGACCGAGGCGCAGAGGAAGACCAGGAGCAGCGCCGCGTGGAGAGACTTTGGCGACATGGGTATCTGGCTGGGTGTACTGCTACTAGTGGTGTCAGTTGGGAACTGAGGCTTCGGACCAAGAGCTCCACCACCTGAGCTCACACAGCAGCAGGAAGACACGCGTAGTGAAAGTCAGCGCATAAGGAACTCGCTTCTCGGAAGCGCATGAATCCACGATCGCAGCGCAACGCCTTTATAAATAACTTGAGATTCTTCTTTACCTCCTCGCTTCTTCTCGTGCTTCTCTCTCAGTGCCCGTAATTAATTACCACGCACACACACAGAACTGGTCTCTCGCGTCACATCACGTTAGCCAAAGAGTGCGAAGAGCGGCGCAACGGCGTTACTCTCCCAGCGCAGCAGCGCCATGGCGATCTGGTATTTCCAGCGCACGGCGTGCTGCGCGCTCTTGTGGTCGAGCAGGTTGCCACCAAACGTCACGTCGCAGCCCAACTGACTATTGCGCCGCTGATCTCGCGGCGGCTGGTGCTGGTGGTGGTATGGCCGCTCCAAGTCCACATCAAAGTCCCGGTCATACTCCACCGGGTCGGTGATCATGAGCCAGTAGAACATGTCCATCCATTGCACATTTGGATCGTCCTCGTCGTCCACATACACCTGTGGGTTGTGTGACCGGAAGCAGATGAGGAAGCCATTTTCAAGCTTGATCCGGAACAAGAGGAAAATAGTGCGGAAGATGGGCGCTGTGCTGCCTTCCTGGAGGTCGCGCCGGATCAGCAGCGTGTCCTCGTTTATGCGCTGCAGGATCTCGAGCTTTTGCACAGACGCATAGATGCCGTGGTAGAGCTCAAAGTCGCAGTACATCTCCCAGCTTTTCTCGACGAGGTCGTCGGCGTTGATGGTCAGGATGCGCTTGGTGAAGTTAAATTGCACGCGGCCGTCGGGCGTGATGCGCTGGTGCTGCGTCCAGCCCATGGTCTTCTCCTGCTCGCGCACGGCCTCGTGGCGCATGCTCTGGAAGAACGACGTCGCCTGGTGGTGCGAGTCGAGCATGATCTCGCGTGCCTCACCGTCCGAGAGCGGCTTGAAGTGGATCGTACCGAACGAGTGCTTGAACCGTAAATAGTCGGGGATCTTTGGGTTTTCATAGTTGTCATAGGCCACACGATACGAAAGTCAAGTTGTTTATGAGTACCGAAAGTAACATGTTACAAGTCGCATAGGAAATGAGACCAAAGGGACGCACCATGTAGTCGTTCTGGAGCCGCTGGAAGTGCTCGCCGAGCGTGTCGTAGACCATGAGCTGGTCCTTGAGGTCTGTGGTCTCGGCGCGCAGCCCGCGCACTTCGTAGATCGAGTGCACAAACTTCTTGAACACGACGTCGCGCAGGGACGACTCGTCGAACTCCATCCAGTTGTTGCGCGCGCGGAACTCGTCCAGACTCTGGCTCAGCACCACCTCAAGCTCTTCGTTCACGGTCTTGAGGTCCTTGCGCTCGGCCTACACAAACAAGCAAGTCGACATTAGACAACAGAAACAAAACAGCGCAGACTGTGCTTGTTTGTCTACCTTCTTGCGCACGCGCGACTGGCGCACGGTCTCGCAGTGCTTGAGGCGCTTGAACTCGGCCTTGGCCATCTTGCGCTTGGCGTCGGGCGGCAGGTGCGCGTTGTGGCGCAGGATTTCGCGCTCCACGTCGTCGAGCGTCAGGAGCTGCTTGGCGGCGCTGAGCTTCTGCAGCTTGGCGGTCGTCATGGCGGTCGACAGGGGCGACGGCGAGTTCGAATGTACCGTGGCTTTCTTCTTGGCAGCGTTGTTCGCGAGCGCGAGCGACGTGGAGGTCTGCATCGGGTCGAGATGTAGCGACGGCGACGGCGCGCTGGGCATCAGCAGGTGGCTCTGCATGGCACAAGGAGGGGGCGACGGGGGGAACGCGTGAGTGACTTGCTCGTCGTCGCTGCAGATGCCGTCCATGGCGTCGTCCAGGAAGAACAAGTCATCGAGCGACGCGCCGTCCATGGTGTCCATGATTTTTTTGAGGAAAAAAAAGCAAGACACAGCAAACAAACAAGCAACAAGCACGCAAGTGGCGCTTGCTTGTTTGTTTGTTTGTGTGGCGCAAACTCACGCACTCACCTGTGTTGGGCTGCGGAAGCGTTGTTGGTGTATGGCGCACAATCGGGACTTGGCGTGCATCCACAGCAAGTGGTCGTGTGTGTGTGTGCCTTACGCCGTGCTTGCTTGCGCTTGTTGGTTGCTTTTGCACACAAGCAAACACACATGGGAGAGACAGATTGGTGTTGGTCCCACACTTATTCAGCGAGAACCTTTTCAAGCGCATAAACCGGCATTCAATGGCAGTTGCAATTTTAGTGTAAGACTAGAATAATATGGAACTCGGTCTCTGAAATTGCATATCTTAGATCTGGGCCACCAAGCGTTCCATGAATTCGATGAACTTTATGAAAAATGCTTGTTTTCGCACAGCAAAGCAATTTTCGAGCTCCTCCCTGTTGAGCCAGTTATTACAACTCTAAGTCTGCTGTTGAGTACAGGCACTTTACTTGCGAGGAGATGTCAAAGCAAAGACAAAGCAAACGAGCAAGGTTCAGGCAAGCGCTTGTGTTGATTCACTAGTTGTTTGGCTTGCTGAATTTCGAATGCCATGCCAGCTGTGTGCTGCGACTGTATGAAGGAAAGCACATGGGCGCTCATCCAGCTGAAGGACAACTCTACCAAAAGTGTGGCGCGATCTTTTTGCTTCAGTAAATATATATACAAAATAACGTCGTCAACACCAACATGCTCCACACAATTGCAAGCAACAAACAACAACAAGCCACGCAGCTGTCGCCTTTGCGTGCGCAATTGTACTTTCGTGTGCAAGTTTGGGTGTTGTCACGCCAGCTGGCGTATGATTGGCTAATCTAATTCATTCTATTTGCTTGTGATTCGTCAAAAATACAACATTCCCAACTATGGATCCTGAAAAGACGCAAGCACAAGTTGCGCGCAAGCTGCATGGCGGGCGACGGCAAGAGCACGCCGCGCATCACGAGCGGCAACTGCAGCGTCACGTTCAGCAGCAACAGCAGCAAATGCGCGAGCACCTCTGACGCAACTCCCAGCAGCACAAGCGACATCTACGACAAGCAAATGGCGTGGAAGCTGCACGGCCAGCGCAAGGTTTGCTTGCTTGTCTGCTTAGCACTTGTGGCTAGTAACATATGTACATTCGGTGGCTCTAATACGCGATGTACATACGGTACACGCACGCGCGCAGATCCAGAACAAGACCCACGAGCTCACGAGTCTCGAGGCCCAAGAGTGCACGTTCGCCCCCAAGGTACTATGCGTTATTTGTTATACGTCAGTCAGTCTATACACACAGTCTCTTCTAACATTTCCAGAGTACTTATAGACGAACCGATCCAAGCGAAGGTTGCTACTGGACTCGCCGCTATCCCCCGCCAAGGATGACCACGTTGCAGATGCTGAGGCGGCATCACCGTTGCGCTTTCGATCGTCCGACTCCATGTTCAGCTTTGCTGAGGACTCCAGCTGCAGCTCTTCTATTGCACGGCCCGATGCGTCTATCACTGCAACTGCTGGTACAACTGGGACGCCAATGCACCCAACCGAGTCTCAAGAGAGCTCAATCCAGCTGCACCTCATGCGCCAGGAGCGCGCGCGCGAACACGCCCAAGACGCCCATCAAAAGTGCGTTGGGCGCATTTTCTTATAAAGCGCACTGTGTCTGCGTGTGTGTTCCAAATGGTTACTGACAGTGGTTGGTGTCGTTTATGACAAATCATAGGCTCTTTTCGTCGGGTGCCCAGCACAAGGCGAAGGATTTCACCAAAGTCACAGCATTCGTGCCATTCAAGCTCAGTGTCGGCAACCAGGTATGCATTACGAGCTTCACGTGTTTGTCGTGTATAGTGTTTGTACATCACCCTGGTCACTTGCTAACTCTGCTTTTAACATTGTATAGAAACAGCGAGCGAGCTCGGCGTCACCCACGAAGACCCGGCAACGCACCAGCTCCATACCTCTGAGTAGCAGCACAAGCACCAACAATGCAAACAACAGCGGTGGTGACCCTCATCACACCCCACAACTATCACCTCCTAAGCAGCAGCAGATGACAAAAATTAGTAGAGAAAGCAGCGAGCGCAGCAACAAGAGTCTCAAGAAATCGTGGCGTGCGCACTCAACAGCAGCAAACCAGCAGCAGCAACACTTCGCCGGCGGCAGCTTGAATCAGGAAAGCAAGGAGGAATCCTGGGACAGGTGAATCTACTTCGTTCCAGCTCGGAGTATCAGTTTCACTCGCTCACATACGCGCTGCAATCTTGTTTGTTTCTGTAGAGAGCGCTCGAACTTGATTTCACTCCTTGAAACGCAGCGGCGGGAGCTCGAATTGCGCGAGAAAGCGCAACAAGACGCGCTCCAGATCGCCGAGGACTTTGCGACTGCGATCCAGAGCTTTGAAGCGCGGCTGCTTCTTGTCGAGAGCTCCACGGCGCAGGAGCTCGTGAATATCCGCGAGTTGCTCCAGCGGCAGGCCACGGCGACGGATTTGATCCTCCAATCGCTCGGCATCGCCCCATTGCCACCACCAGCTTCATCGTCACCAGCGCCACTTGACTCACCTCCAGTGCGGTCGCCAACTTCGACGAGCTCAACCGTTCGACGCGAAACAAAGTGAGAATCAAGATCCATGAGTCGTGGAAGTCGATTCTTACTGTGTTACCATGAGTTTGCGAATGCAGTACCAACTCTGGTGGGGCAGAGTTCAATGTGAGGCTCGATTGTCCAAGAGCTGCCACGCAGATCTCAGTCCCGTGGTCGCCGCAGCTTGCTGAAGCAAATGGCACATCAAGAGTAGTGAAATTGATTCTTGCAGTAGCTCGATTCCGTGCATGTAAGCTAAGGTTCCCAAATGCGCAGCTAGAAATAAAAATAAAATACGCAACTGTAAAGCTCGCTCTCTCTTTCTCTGCTTCCGCGACGGACTCAGTTGAACGCAAGCCGGAAGACCGGGTTCACCATGAAGCCCTCCCACCGTGTGACTACCGAGAGCGTGTCCATCGCAAGCGCGGGCAGCAGGCTCGCGTCGCCGTAGTTCATGCTGCCGCCGTATTCGACCTGCGCGCCCGTCTCGTGGAACAGCGACGAGCTGGGGTCGGCGTAGCCCAGCTGGTCGATCACAAACCAGCCAGAGAGGTGCACCCACTGGATCACGCGCCCGTCCTTCGTGCGCGTCACTTTGTCCTTCTCGCCCACGCAAAGGTGGTCGATCGAGCGCGAGCAGATAATGAAGCCCGACCGCGTGCGCACGCGGAAGAGGAGGTACACGCAGCGATAGAGGGTCGAGCCATCAGGACCCATAACGTCGCGCAGCGCCACGATCGTGTCGTCATTCACGTGCTGCAGGATGCGAAGCTGCAATATTTTCATTTGTCACCAAGCCAGCACACACACATGTCAGAGTGACACAGTCGTTGCATACACATAAATGAATAAGTACTTTACCGTCAGGAGTCCGCGGAACTTCTCGTCTGCACACACTGGGTCCGAGAAGCACATCCACGTCTTTGTCATAAGCTCACTCGCGTTCTCGCCCATGAACTGCTTGCGCAGCGAGAACTTGATCGTCGTGCCGTCTATGAGCCGCTTGTCCTCCCAGCCCATGACGCGCGCACCAGTACTGAGCGCGCGCCCACTGAGCGCAAAGCCCAGGATGCCTTGATACGTCTCGTTCACAAATGTGCGCGCTTGCGTGAGCGTCAGGTGCTTGTAGCCAATCTCCTTCCAGAGCGCAGTCGACAGCGGCGCGCGCAGCGTAGGGATCTGTGCGTGCGCGGGCTGTGGCGAGCTGTAGAATTTGGTCTTCTTGCGCTTGTCCGGCGAGAAGTCTTCGTCGGACGTCTCGGGGACCACAGGCTCGCGCCATGGCGACATGGGCTGGTCATTGTCGCTTGAGACGTAGCGGATGCTGTCCGCATCGTCCTCGTCGCTGTCGTCGTCTTCCGAGGACGTGCTCGCAGTGTACACTGCCTCGATGAAGCGCTTGTGCGTCTCCAGAGTCTGCTGCAGCTGCGCCCTCTCGCCCTGCAGCAGCTCGGCCTGCATCGCGAGCTCGTCGCGCTTGCGCTCGAGGCCGTCAACGCGCCCACCTGCGTCCGCTGGGGGTGTGGCCGTCGACAATTGCACGCGTTGCGTCTCTGGGTCGACGCGCTTGGTCGCGTGCTCGACCTTGAGCGCGTTCATCTGGCCTTCCAGGCGCTTCACCGTTGTTTTCAAGTCAGTCAAGACGG
Source organism: Globisporangium paddicum (assembly GCA_023334015.1). Classification (NCBI taxonomy): domain Eukaryota; phylum Oomycota; class Peronosporomycetes; order Pythiales; family Pythiaceae; genus Globisporangium; species Globisporangium paddicum. Next base: position 22,921 of record JAASFV010000031.1, read on the forward strand.
CCTAAGAAATACATACACATAATGGAAGGACGAGGGACGTTAGATGCCTTGAACCCAGCGACTAGCGCGTATACGAGGCTGACTAAAGCACAGACACGCACCTTGTTGCGGTGGTAGGAGCGCCTAACGACCTCGCGGTGCTTCTCGCGCCGCTCGAGCGCCGAGAGCTTGGCTTTGCTCTTGGGTTTGTCTTGCTGCTGCTGCGTGTCGTTGTCGTTGTCGTTCTCGTCCACGCCGCTGGGGCTTCCGCCGAGCAGCAGGAAGCGCATCATCTCGCGCTCGTCGTCGTCCCAGTCGCGCGGCGCCACCATGCCATCGGCGTCCATTCTCGCGTCCCTCTCTCGCCGTTTGTTGCTGTGTTCGTACCAAACTTGCTTGTAAATTACATCGTGTGCCTGGAAATTTGAGCTGCCGCGTATTTTGGCGAGAGTAAGTCCGAATGGCGTGGAAAATGCGGATACGGTACGCAATCAGTTGATTGGGTTTCACTATGCAAACGACCGCACGCGTACTTTATACAAGTGGATGGCGTGCTGCTTCTTTTTTGCGCTTGGAAAAATTACAGCTCAAGGCAACTGACTTGAGACTGGAAGCAGTGTACAGTTTGAAGCAAAACTGCATAAAAAGACAAAAAAAAGAGTTGATTTTGCGTCAAATCTGTGGTCAGAATCGACTGTGTCAAGCCGCAAACCTACAGCTGTCAGATCCTGGCAACACTTTCAGAGTCCTAATCCAAGCTTGCCAAAGGACGAGTTCGCCCAATCGATCCAATGGCCTCTCCGGAGCTGGAGCCTCTCTCATGAGCTGCGTTAGTCGGTCAGCTCGACGTGGTCTCTAATTGGTGCCTCGCTCACACCGCTGTCGCATTGTTAATACGGTGTGCGTAGGAAGTTCGGAACGCTGGTGTTCATGCGTCGTCGGCGTCACGTTCTCGAGGCGTTCATGAGCTGCAAAAGAGCCATACTTTGCTGCTCATTCAAGTGCGTTGCCCCTGAATGTGGCAGTCTGCTGCTGCTTGATAGATATGGAAGCCCTATGAGCGTCTCCGACTTCGACAAGCTTGGAACTCGCCTGCAGAGGCGCCGAGCGAATGTGCACTTATCCGTCGCCTCCTTGGTCATCGTGTAGCTTATCGTCATCGTTTGCATCTCTGCCTTCATCTCCTTTTTCGCCTGGGTCTTCTTTCTCCATATGTGTCCGACGGCTCGGGATCAGACCGATCGGCGGACCCGCTTTATCACCACCACTTGGCGCGACAGCACTCTTGATCGGATCACTCGCACCTCCGTTCTCGCTCGGCGCCCTAACCAAAGGCACGTGACTCGCTTTCTCTCCATGAGGTACTCCCACCGAGTCTTCAGCAGAGCCTTCGGGTACCAAAGCAACAGGAGGAGGATGCGAATCAGTGACCCTGTTCATATGCCTGAGGTCTTCACCTGGTGCACCGTTGGTCTCATTTCGCGTCGCAGCAGCTGCATCCAGCATCTGTGCCTTGAGCTTCATGTTGGCTGAGGTAAAGGACGCGCGGCGCTCCGAGTCAGTTGGTGCGACCGCAAGACGCACGTTGCGACCGAAGCTCGCCTTCCAGTCCAGCGGGTCGTTCGGCGCGATGATCTGCAGGAGGCCCTGGAACGCCTTGTAGCACTCTGTGGGCGTCTCGAGCGTATGTGTCATGGTAACCACGCGTGCCTGGAACTCACTCGCGTCCTCAGCGATGACAAGACCATTCGCACCCGATTGCGCGAGTGATCCCAGGCTACTGCGCTTCGGTGTGTCTCTTGCGCGCTCCCGAAAGTGCTCCAACACAAAGAGAAGTGCAGTACCCCAGTGCTCTTCCATAGCGATCGATCCACAGGACGCTGTCACTTCAGTCTTGATCTTGCGGTACGCTTGCTGGGCGATGAGAAACGCCAATCGTGAGACCGCGTGGCTGTTGATCACTCGCAACAGACTCTCAGAGCTAAGTGATAGCAGGTCGCAGGCGCGGATCGACCGCACGCTGAACGTGCTGACAGCACAGCCGAGGAGCCCTCGTTCGCCAAAGAAGTCGCCCGCGCGCAGCCCAATTGGCTGCAGCAGCGCCGTGTGGGTCTTGCTTTGGAGGCACAGGTGGCCTTTGATCACAAAGTACATGGCCTTGGAGATGCTGCCTTCGGTGACAACGAACTCGTCACGTGGGTACTCTTCGAAGCGCAGTTCCTGCGCGATGCTATTGGTGAGTGCTTCGAGCTCGCTCGAGCCGTCCCAGGAGAGCGGCTGGAAGACCGTGCACATGAACCACTCGAGCGGCTGCTGCGCGATGTGCAGAGCACAGGCCGTGCGGATTGGCGGTGAGATCTCCGCGAAGATCGCCTCGTAGTTCACCCCCGAATGCGATGACCAGAGTGAGAACATGAATGCGTGCGCGCGGCTCTTGAGCGCGCTACTGACGTTCAGCCGCGCCAGGTAGAGCTCGACCGCGATGTGGTTCCTGCGAAAATCCACCTCGACGCCAATGTACGAGATGAACAGGCTCGCAATCTCGCCGATCATGAACGACATCACGAGCAGCCCGATGAATGAGCACATGATGCTGAAGACGTAGTGCGTTGCCGTCTCGGGCATGAATGTGTGCCCTTTTTTCATGAACGCGGTTGTCGCGTAGAAGACTCCGCGGAAGAAGCGCAGCACAAGCTGGTGCGTTGATGGGTTATTGGGATCCGTGATCTCAACTTCCTTGGACGGCAACCACGCGTCCCATTCGTCACCATAGCCGTTGTAGATCGCGATGGCAAGGTACGCGCACGCGATCCAGTAAATGCAGAGCATGTAAAGAAGCCAGACGCCGCGGAACCGATTGAGCTCGTAGTCGACGCTGCGACGATTGAGTTCACTCAGGTAGCTCGTGATGTTCACGACCTTGAAGCAGTGCAACAATCGGAGCCACGGAACGTCGAAAAACTCGAGCACGATGTGGTACACTGGCAGTGCTGCGATGATGTCCCAGAGCATGCGCTCCTTCCGGTACGTCACGATGTGAGCTTGTTCGTAGAGCTCCATTGAGTTCCAACACGACTGCACGTGCATGCTGAACCATATGTCGGCGATAAACATGAGCTCGCAGAAGATCTCCGCACCTTTCACGAGGTTCGCCACGTGCGTGTCTCGTTCGAGCGGGTCCAACGAGATGCGGTATGGCACGACCACGGCGATGTAGACTGTACAAGCCACCATACAACGGAGCCAGAAAAGGTGCAGCGCACTCTGCGCCCTCGCACCGGCACGCATTTGACGCGCAAGCTCGGGGATCTGGCGACGCAAGTGGCGGTCCCAGAAGCGCAGACAGAACGAGCTGGACGGTCGCACAACGATCTCCTTGAGGCTGTCCGAGCGCTTGATGCGCACGATCTGCATCTCCTCCTCCATCTTCTCGGCACGCTGGTTGAGCACGTCAATTTTCGAGAGCATCGCACCGCCGTCTTCGTCCGTGTGGCGGAGCTGCTCGTCGTGGGAGAGGCGGTTGAGCCGCTGCTGCTCATTTTGTAGGTTCGCGATGCGAATCACCTTCTCCTTCCACGCTGGGTACCGCTCGAACACGAGCTCCAGCGACTCGCGTGAGAGCTTGTAGAGAATACAAGAAGTCTGCGCGCGCACGTGGGCGTTGCGCAAACTCTTGGTGAAGAGTCCGTTCTCGCCAAAGTAGCTCCCAGCCGAGATTTCGTTGATCTTCTTGAGTGTCTGCAGCTTCGCTGATCCGTTATGACCTGCTTTGATGAGTGGCGTGTGTGCAAACTCATTCGACTCGTTGAACTGGTCGCCGTCGTCGTCGTCATCGTCGTCGTCGGGCAGTAGATCGATGGGCATGAGCACGTCGAGCATGCCAGTGAACACAAAGTACATATCGCTGCCTTCTTCGCCGTAGCGACACACGTACTGGCCTCGGAGTACGACGGATTGGCTGAACTGTGACACGAGCATGCGCGTAACCGAGCCCTCCATACCGCTCAGGAACGCCACCTTGGCGATCATGGGCTTGAGGTGCACCAGACGAATGTCGGTGAGTAGCGAGGGCGGCAGGCAGCGCTCGAGCAGGTGCTCCTGTGTGATCGAGTGGAAGCGCTTGAAGAAGAAAAAAGTCTTGAGGCGGTCCTCCAGGCTTGGTGGCAACTTAAAGTGCGTCAGCAGGTGGCGCACCGAGCCCATCTTGGCATTGAACTCACGGTTTTCGGCGTCGATGAGCTCGATGATGTCGGTGAAGTTCCCGATGACGTACGCGAAGAGAAAAAAGCCCGCTGTCATGGTCACGACGCTGAATATGCACTGCGGCGTCGTCTTCGGGAGCTCGCCCGTGTTGGACGCCGACATGAGCCCGAAGGCCCAGAAGAGCGAGCCCGTGTACTGTTTTGTGAGGCTTGAGTGCATTAGTGACTCCGACGGGAGCCACTTGGACTCTCCTAACCCGGGACCTTCAACTCCTTTCTCGTGCAACTCGTGCTGTCCCGAGATCCCCAGATGAGACGCGTTCGAGGTAAAGTCAAACCAGATGCAGCCAAAGATATGCGTGAGCATGAATGTGTAGTACAGCAACCGCAGAAGCCGTAGCTCCATGGTCAGCTTCAGGAACCGGTCTTCGAGCGCATTAAACTGTCGCGATACCTTGAATAGGCGGACCAGCTTGTTGATGTTCACCGTGTCCACGCGCTGCATGGGGTCGTCGAACCAGTTGATCATGTACAGTGGCATGAGCGCCAGCAGGTCGACCACGAATGTCTTGGAACGGAAGTAGCTGCGTCGAATCTGATTGAGGTCCATGATCTTATTGCCGTACTCGTAATAGCCTAGGCGTGAGCGGATGTAGACGTCCAGGAAGAACCAGAACTCGAGAAAAAACGTCACAGCATCAGCAACGCCATGCGTGGACTTGACCATGCGGAAGCAGATCTGGAAGAGCACCGTGATCCACTGGATTGTCATCACAAAGAACAGCCAGCTCTCCCACGCTAGCACGTACACCGAGTCCGGGTCGAACGCGGTCGTGACGAACCAGCGAGCGAGACCTGTCTCCGGGGATGGTGACGACTGACGTCTGCGGTTGCTTCCAACGCCGACGTCCGTCTTGGCCAGTTTGTTCCCAAGCAGCCGCTTCTCGAGCGCAAGCAGCTCAACTGGCAGCGATGGGAAAATATCTCCCATGGCTTTTAAATGCTCGCTCGCCATGAACAGCAGAATGCACGAGCTCGTCGCGCTCACATGCTCACCGTAGCCTTCAGAGCTCTCAGATTGTAGCAGCGATGCTGTGCCAAAGAATCCCCCGAGAGGGACACCACGAGGAGAGTTATCCTCTGTGATTACACAAACCTCGCCTTCCAGCAGGAAGAACACGCCCGTCGCATAGTCGCCTTGGCGGTAGACGATCTCACCCTGGCCGTAGAGCACGAACTTGACGTTCTCCACCATGACATCCTCGAGCTTATCGAGCGCCGTCCGTACGCCAGTGACGAGTGCGATTGTTTGCAGCACTGGATTGCAGATGCTGCGCAAGATGTTCTGTCTGATGGACGGTGGCAAGTCGGCTAGCAGCTCGCCGATCATCGCGCCGCGGTGGGACGACCACCAGAAGTTCAGGAACGAATTGACGCGGTGGTGGATCGCGAGCGATGCGTTCTGGCGCAGCAGGAAGAGCTGGATCCGCGAGCGCGTGGCGAAGAACTCCTTCTGCTCGAACGCTGAGGCCGTAAAGCGCTTCTGCACATTGTCGACCACGATTGCCGTGATCATGAATCCGCTGAGCATGAAGAGTAGCGCAATCGAGAACTGCACATCGCTTGCAGGTTCGATCGTCTTACCCAGGGCCGCGAGCACGTTCGTGGCGTAGTAGAGCGAGCGGAAGTACTGCATCTTGGCGATCGCTTGGAACTCGGCGCTGGTTGTCGCATAGATCGTTTTGTTCAGGCCTTCGAAGTGCGTCTCGTTGATTTGGCGCAGGAAAATGTCGTCGGATGGAATCCACGCGTCTTCATCTTCGCTAAAGCCTTCAACGTGTGTGGTAGAGAAGTGCATACACGCAATGATGTGGTAGAGCATGGTGAGTAGTAACCCGAAGAGTATCAGCCGCTGCTTGCTGCTCAGACGATTGTACCGATCGATCTCGCTCAAATGGCTGCTCAGTCGGAATATCCTGCTCACGTAGAAAACAGAATCGATGAAGCTTGGTGGTTTTTCACCACATATAATCCAGCCGTCCACGGTACCTTAGCAGTCGTGGCAGCCGCACAGATCCCTGACTGTCCATGGATGAGATCATAGCAGCGTAGGGAAATACACAGACCAGATCAAAAAGGAAGCCGCCACGCAAATAGCGCCCGGCGCTCCGGACTGGATCGGTGATCTTCTCCGAGTCTAGCGTGAACGAAAGGCTGAAGTTCAAGTACATGTCCACCAGGAGTACGACGTCTGCGACAACGTTGAGAGCCACAATGGTCGGAATCGTCCGCTTCATCATTGGGAACGCCAGCTGGAGTGGCACGATGAGCCAGTTGTAGATCAGGTTTAGCTGTAAGCGTGGGTTCAGCATTAGATCAAATAAGCCATCAACAGCAGTACAGGCCTGGACAACAAGCTGAACGTACCATGAGCAAGAAAATCCACCACATGCGCACTTTCGAGTTAGCGTCGATGCAAGTCTTGAGCAGCAGACTTCGCCAGGGCTGCCACTTGTGCGCCGCGTCGTGTTGGTTCATTGTCTGCCGGCTATAGTAGTTCAACGTCTGTTCCTCAGTCGACTTTAGTCTGGGCGTCTCGGCAGCGTCCCCGTCGCGCGGTGACACCACCTCCTTGATCACCTCTTTGTGAGCCGGGAAAACTTGGCTGGGCTTCTTTCCAGACCACGCAGCCGGCGACGTAAAGCTCTTTCGAATCAGCGCGGCGCCTAAGGTAATGCTGTTCCGCGACGACCGCGATGATGCTTGTTGCTGCTGATCGGAGGAATCGGTCGAGCCGTGGGAGCTCGTCGCTCTAAACGATTTCTGCTTCGCGTTCTGCAGAAGCTGCACGACATGGTTCGCAATGATGGTCGCGCACTTCGGGTAGCCTTCCAGCACGCGCTCGCTATGGAACCGTGAGAGCTTGTAGAGTACGGCGTACGTTGCGGAGACGACCGTGGCCGTGCGTGGACTGGTTGAAAAGACCGAAAGCTCACCAAAGCAAACGCCTTTGCGCATCTCGCGCACTTTCACACCATTGATCATGACGTTGAGCACGCCCGAGTGCACGATGTACATCGCGTCTCCAAAATCTCCCACTTGGCACAATGTGAACTGAGCTGGCACGGAGAGCATCTCGAGCAGACCCGTGAGCGCCGTGAGGAACTGGTCGCTGCATCCGGAGAAGAGCGGGATCTGCGCGACTGTGTCCTTCAGCAGCTCCACCTGAATGTCCTTCACGATGGATGGACAGAGCAGCTTTGTGGCTTCGCGGTCGTTTGACTCGGCGTCTGTGTAATAGCGCTGAACACGCAAACGAAGAGCTCTTAAATATGAATCTGGTCAGGAGTAAGGATTTCCAGAAGCTCACATACCTTTAAGTATTCGATGGCTTGATGCTGCAGGTTGTCTGGGACCCGGTGGAAACACAGCAAGTGCTTGAGCTGGTTGATTCGCGCCTCGAGGGCTTCCGTTTGGCCACTTTCGCACTTGGAGACCATGAAGAACGTCGCATACAGCGACGTGAAGAGCGAGAAGCCACAAAGCGCGACGATGATCGTAAAGACAAACTCTGCTGTTGTGTGCGGCAGCTCGCCCTCAAACAAACCCGACAGCACGCCAAAGCTCCAGAAGAGCGACTGCAGATACTCGCTGAGAACACTCAGTTTAGTCTCAGGCGCCTCTGGGAGCCAGTGGTTCGTGTGGTGCTCGTCGTAGCCAAACCAGAATCGCACACACGCGACAAAGTGCGAGACAAACACCGTGGCGACTATCACCTTCAGCAGCTTAAGCTTCACGAAGTGGCGCGCGTAAAAGTCGTCGAGGTTCGAGACGTACTTGCCAAGTCGCCAGCACCGAATGAGCTTGTGCACTTCGAGCACGATGCGGCTCACTGAAGCCGACACCGAGACTACTGAGAGCGGGATGATTGCGATCAGGTCGAGGAGGAAGCCGTAGGACCGGAAGTACCGCCGGCGCGTCTTTTGTTTGTCACGAACAACATTGCCATCTTCGTAGTAGCCCGTGTGCGCCTGCACGTAAAAGTCCAAGAGGAACATGAACTCGCAGCCGAAGAGCACGAAGTATTCTGTGGGCAGGGCTTCTTGGGTGTGCGCGTGGAACGTGAAGACGAACGGGATGACGTACACTTCAAAGAGCAGACACCCGAGCAGCACTTGCTGCCAGATCTGGATCTCGACCGCGTTCGGGTCGATCGCATCTTCGATCTCGTCTTCCAGGAGGGTCGAATTGCGCCGGCTAAGTCGGAAGCTGTCGAGCACGCTCTCCACCGACTGTCGCCCTTTCGATGCGCTGGATCGCACAGACCTGGTTGACTTGGTTGACTTCACGGACCGTACAGACTTGGTGGATTTGCCTGACTTCCTGCTCGCTGATGAGTTGAGCCTAGGTTGAGAGGCTCCTCTGCTCAGCATCTTCACTCGCAGGTGCGCGCCCTTGAACACGTCGCGCCGCTGGACTGGAGAGGTTCATAAATAATGATGGTGAACGGCTGTTCACTGCGAGCAAACTTAGACACGTTAGCCTTTTGTAACCACCACACACAACAGCGTCAGGCGCTTGTGAATCCAACCACACAGCAGTCAAACTCCACTCATCGCCGCCTGATGGGGGTGCGTTGTTTGTTTCTCGACCGCGGCGTGGCTCGCGCCGCCGCCCACTTCAAACACCAAGCGGCATGCCATACTGAGGACGCTATAGTGACCATATATAGATAAAGAGAGGAGACACGCTGACGCAGGTCTGCACGAATGAACTGGCACTGGCACTGCTCCGCCACTGCATGCAGAACCATCTTTCTTCGACACACCGGTAGCGGTTACAAAACAAGTTAGGTGCTACAAATCTTTCTAAACATGCGTTACAAATACAGCCCTATTTGTAACATAGATACTGTATTTTTCACTTTAAAGAGCAAACAGAGAAGAAGTTGAGAGAGAGAGTGAGAGCGAGCGCGATGACGACAATCGCAGAACAGCGGTGGTTTCGACAGCGTGAAGAGCATGAAGAGGAGAGGGGAGCTGAGTGGTGCTGGTGGTGACTGCGCGCAAGAGGAGAAAAACTGTTGGCAGCAGATGTGGACGCGCAACCGCACAAGAACTTAGTGATAGGACGCGAGAAGATGGGTGACGGCTGGTGGAGATTTAGTATGTGTGTTTGTATATGTAACACTTCAGCGAACCTTGCGAGGACGCTGTTCCAAGCTGCAGTCAAGAATCTGGATATTGTGGGAAGGAAGTCTTCGTGTGTATTCTGTGTGTACGCAGGCTTGGATCGACAAGTGAGCAATGACGAGTTTCGAGATTGACAACCAGCAAGCTGTGACCAAGCAGCGTGCCCAAGAATCCATGCAGCGCGCTCCATACGCAATCGAGCACTAAGAAGAGGCATGAGGCCTGGCGTGGCGTGGAGGCCATCATAAGTCCGCCGCCGTCGCCGGCACTCGTCACTCCCATGGTCGCCTCAATCACAAAAGCAAGGTATTGTACCGTGATGCACCCGTCACCAATCGGTCACTCAGACTATCTCATTCTTGATCAGTTCCAGACAATGTCATTGGCATCATCACTACCGATGCTGTTGAACACACAGTCACTGCACATAGTCACTACGCTCGCTGCCGCCATCGGTAAACGCGTCCTATGTCAGTGGTACATACAGTTCCCTGGGACGAGAGGTCAATGCTTGACAATATTGTGGATACCCTACAGGTTATCCCAATGGAATCACCACACCACCTCTCTAGGCCCTGCCCTCTCGACGAGCTGGAGCGTGCACCTACTTGTTCGCATCACAGTAGCGGTTGAGGACGTTGCTAGTGCAGTGGCGCTGGAGTTCAGGATCACCGCTCTGGTCTGAGTACCTCTTCACCAGAAGAGGCACGCCCACAGCAGCACTGTCCAGCGGTTCCCATGAGTCCTCGATGTCCGCGAATCCCAGCCACTTGACCTTGAGCTCGAAAGACTTCAACTCGTCATTATGGCGTCGCTCGCATATATTGTCCACGCCCTACAGTATGCCACGTGCTCGATGAGCTCCTTGGTCACGTTGAGAGTACCATCATGATACAATTTCAGTCTGGATGCGTGGACGTCGGCAGCAAATACGTGTATTAGGTCTGGATCAACGCTGGCCTCGAAGTCATGATGATATGTGTGTGCAAAGGAGACATCACAATATACCGCGTTTCCTGACTTCGTTCGTCGTGATATCGATGAGGGTGTGGCTCTCAACTATAAGAGATGGAGTTGTCACATGATGAAGTTGGCACTTTCCGTAATTGGCTTGAGCTTTGCCGATCCACCAGACCTAGGAACAACTCCAATGTACGTCAATAGTGCATCTCAAAGTTCAACAGAGACTGTATTACACAACCTAGATGAATTGGTATCAGCTCACTTTGGACCAGCTAAGTGGAGCTACTGCCTTGCAGCGCCTTCAACTTGAGCGTCCACTCCAGAACTGATGGTATATTGGTGAATTGTTGAGATATAACGGACAGGTGCCAATATGGGAGCCTCTCTCTCTCTTGTCCTTTATGACTGACTGCTGTGGTGTTGCAGGAAGGTTGCACCATTTTCCATCCTAAGACATCCAGCAACCAGCATGGAACTATTTACAAAATCGCACTGGGTCGCGCTAACTGTGGAGCGTCCGTTACATACTTATTTCAATCAATTCACCATCAGTTCGGCTCGCTTGTGTTGCTGGGATGAACAGGAAAACGACTTGCGCCACGCAAATACACGTCGCGTCACCTTCACAGGTCTGCCGCGACTCTGCTCGCCCATCGTGCTGATTGATACCAGGCGATGGCTGTGAAGCTGCCGGCGGAAGATTAACAGGTCGTCATTGCGAAATCACAGCCACCGAGTCACCATGAATCGCATCGCAGATATTCGCGAGAGCTTCCGCATGACTGGTGTCAACCCGCGAATCGCAACGGTCGAGATGCTCTCGCTGAATGTTCGCAATGCGCTGGATCCGCACTCGTCGTTCATCAAAGCGTGGCACCAAGTGCTGCTCGCGGGCGTGACGTACGAATTCTTCGTCGTCTCCTTCATGTTTACGTTCAAGCCGCATGCAGCCCTCAACGAAGCGCCCGAAGTGATCATCTTCTACGCCTGGGAGATCCTGTTCGTCTTGGACTTTGTCGTGAAGTTCAACACGGGCTTCTACGAAGACGGAAACGTGCATCGAGATATCCGCAAAGCTCGAATCAAGTACTTGAAATCAGTCGAGTTCTTGATGGACGCAGTGAGCATCTTCCCGTATTCGCTGCTTCCAGTTCATCTGAAAGTGTCGCCCATGGTTCTCGAAGTCCCCAAGATCGTTCGGCTCTGGAGGCTCCCGAAGTACCTGACGAACCTCGACAACCTCTACGCCAAGCATTTTGAGGTGCTCAAGCTCTCTAAGCTCCTCGTGGGGATCATTTTACTCTCGCACTCGGTCGCGTGCGTCCGGTTTGCGTTTGGCTACGACGTCCATCATGATAACCACTGGCTCCCGCATATTCCAGATCACGAGCAGTCCCCGCAAAGCAAGTACTTGATGTCGCTCTTCTGGGCATTCGGTATCCTCTCAGGGCTCTTCGAAGGCGAGCTGCCACACACGATCGCTGAGTTCGTCTTCACCATCTTCGTCGCGCTCTGTGGGTTTTCTGTCTTCACGTCGCTCTGCGCAACGTTCTTCATGCTCTCCAAGTGCGAAAGCGGCGAGAACGAAGCAGCTGAGGGCCGCATCAACCAGCTCAAGCACATTCTTGAATTCCATCGAGTGAGCGAGAGTCTTCAAAACCAAGCTGTCGAATACTTGAGGGTACGTCGTCGTGTTGAGTCTAGATTTCGCTTGAACTGGCCATTAAAATTTTACCATTGACCATCTTGTATGTTACGCTGAACAGCTGTACTACACAGACGCAGATTCAAACGAGCGCGAGGTGATGAAGCTGCTGTGTCCGTCCATCGCCACAGACATACAGATCGAGCTCATGAAGGACACGGTCTCCAGAGTGCCGTTGTTTTCGGGCTGCAATGAAGACTTCATCGTCGCTCTCACCAGTCTGCTCGAACGAATATCGCTTCCAGCGCAGTGTACTCTCTTCCAAGCCGGCGATTTCGGCGATGCGATGTACATCATCCACTCTGGCGTCCTTGATGTGATCGTCAGCAATCGCAAAGTGCGTGAACTCCGCAAGAACGATTTTGTTGGCGAGCTCTCGCTGTTTTCCAGTAGCCCGCGCACAGCAACTGTTGTGACGACCACGTACTGCGTGCTCTACAAGCTGTCGCGCTTTCACACCGAGAAAGTTCTCGATGGATACCCACGGGTGGCACGGTCGATCGCGATAGTTGCGGCTCAATTTCTGGAGAAAGCGCAGGAGCAAATGGTGCAAAAAGACGCAGCAGCAGCAACCCCAGCTCCTGGTCCACAGGTACCTCAAAGTGACGACATGCCATTAAATGCCAAGCAGAGACGAGGATCAGTATTCACGACGCAGCTGTCTCTACTGATGCAGGGCGGAGGCATCGGCACCTTCAGAAAGAAGACGAACAATGTCGTCACGCCAATTATCATCATACCAGGTAACACCCAGATCCAGAAGCATGAATCAGGAGCGGGTTCTCCCATCCCACTCATGCGGCGTGTGCTGACGGGCAAGAGGCGGAAAGGATCCGACTCGGTCAAGGTCTTCTATGATCAGTACGTGAGCTCGTCGGTGATCCTGAAAAGCGAGCACTGGTGGTCGTCACTTCTTCTCAAGCAGTGCATTGATGCTGAATCACCTCGCCGTCTATGGTGGCTGTTGCTTCTCCAGGTGAGTGATGCAGCTTTTGCTTTCTGAGGATATCTTTGCACTCACTGGCATGTCCAACTCTTTCATTGCTCTTCAGATTGTGCTGGTCGTGAACTGGGTCGTTATCCCTCTTCAACTCGCGTTTGAGCTTTTCAACAAGCCGTCTTGGTACATCCACACCATCAACGTCATTGTTGATATCACTCTCGTTGTCGACATCTACGTGAACTTCAATCTCTCGTACATCCGCGACGCCGAGAAGATACTTGATCCGTCACGAAGCGCGATCCGATACCTTCGAAGCACATTCGTGATCGATGTTCTGTGCGTGTTCCCGTACTGGATCTTCGCTCCATCTGTCCATTTCGCAATCATGCGAATCCCTCGGTTGCTACGGTGAGCGCAGCTCTGCGGCTTGACTGGCTACTTGGAAGCGATGCTTTGCAGGGATACTAACGATACATTTTTCCTTTCTTCCCTCAGGATTTGGCGGACGTGGGGGCACTATCAGGAGCTTGACAAGATATATCACCTCCACAGCAAGCAGCGTCTGATGGTCTTCGGCTTCGTCCTCTTCTTGCTCATCCATGTGGTTTGCTGCCTCCACTTCAGTGTGACGCACATCGAAGGCTACAACCCGATCGAGGACTCGTGGATCCCGTGCTCCGACATCGAGCTCCGACGATACCAAGACGGCACGTATATCGATGACTCGAACGTCACATACAACTCCACCGATCCACACGTCATGGTAATCGCGAGGATGCAATACTTTCGGTCATTTTACTACGCTGCGAACGTTCTCACGGGACTGGGTCGAACGATGGAGCCGATCAGCGACACGCAGTACATGATCGCACTGCTGTTCATGTTCAGCGGCTTCTTGATCACTGCGATCGTTGTCGACAATGTCCAGAAACGCTTCACTGCGTCAGCGTACGAAGAGAAAGAGTTCTTTGCAGTCCGCTCGCGCATCCAGTTGTTTCTACGGCGCCAGAACGCCCCATTCGCAATTCACCAGCGCGTGAACGCTTTCCTCGACTACTGGTGGGCCTCACACTGCGGAGCGCTGATCGGAGAACTGCTGGTCGACCTGCCGTTGAGCTACAGGCGCGAGATACTGCGCAGTGTTTGCAAGCCCGCTCTGCAGACTCTGGCTTTGCTCCTCGGGGTTCGCCCTTGCTTAAACAAGCTTGAGGAGGTATTCGTCGATAACGCACAATTCACACTGTACGGCCAAGATGAGGTGCTGTATCGAGAGGGCGATAATGCACACGGGCTATTCTTCCTTCTGGAAGGAAGTATCGTGCTCGCTACTGCATCGGGAGGCAGACCGAAAGAGGTTGCCCAGGGAAGTTGTTTCGGCACGAAATCCCTGCAAACGAGCGAGGCGCACACGGGATACGCTGAGACTGCTATTGCAGCGAGTGGTTGCGTTGTCCTCTTCTTCACGCGACAGAAGCTGGAAATCTTGCACAACGTGTTTCCAGCTTTGGAATCAGCGCTGACGAAGCTCGAAAAGCGTCTACTCAATACAAAGCTCTCAAAATCTGCTTTCTCAGGGCACACAGGAGCCTCGTCACACGACCAGCAGTCTGGTTGGGTGGTCAGACTTCTGACTTGCCAAAGCTCGAGCATTGATCCGGACTCGAAGGCCATGGCTGTGTGGGAGACTTGGCTCTTTTTCGCCATGACGCTCCAATGGGTGCTCGTTATCTTGCACATTTGCTTCGGCATTGACGACGACATGCACGATGTCGCCGATGGGATAACAGTCTTGCTGGAGACCTTCTTCCTGGTTGATTTTTACGTGCGGACACGACTGGGCTATCATGAGTTTGGCAACAAAGTCATGAACTTGGTGAAGATTCGGCGGAGATACTTTCGATCGCGGAATTTCTGGGTCGACTTGCTCGCGCTCCTGCCGCTCTTTGCGGTGAACTGGCTGCGGTCGCCGCTTCGGCTTGAGATTTTCAACATCAACAAGCTGTTTCGACTCGTGAAAGTGCCCACTCAGTTCCAGGCACTAGAACAACGGTACTTGAGGTTTGCGATGGAGCTCCGACTCTTCAAGCTGTTTTACTACACGTTCCTCCTGGCGCACATCTTCGGCTCGCTGTACTTTGACTTTGCCTCGCACGCGTCGCAAGTGTACTCTTTGAGCTCGGGTGAACTCAGGGAGACCAACTTCGGTGGAAACAAATGGCTGCCGCCAGCGAGCTTAGAGAATGCTGGGACGACGCAGCAATACTTCTCCTCGGTGTTCTGGGCATTCGGGCTCATGTCCGCTTCACAACAGGGCGAGCTGCCCAAAAGCAGTATGCAGTGCCTCTTCAGTGTGGTCACCATGATCTCTGGCTTCTTTCTCTTTGCCTACGTCGTCGGCAATTTCGCGGACATCATTGAGCTCGTCGACGCTGAAAATCGAGAGTTCAATGAGAAGCTGGGCTCAATACGCCATCTCCTGTCGCACTTCACGATCTCTCCATCGATCGAGTCCAAGATGAAGATGTTCTTCTTCTTCAAGCGCTTCCACTCAATCACGCAGGAAGAAGTCCTTGAACACTGTCTCCCGCCATCTTTGATGACCGACATTCGCCTGATCAACTTGAATGCCATGATCGAGAAAGTGCCCTTCCTTGGTAACATGGAGGAGTCCATCACGCGAATGCTGGTCTCACACTTCAGCCAGGTCTTGGTCCTGAAGGAAGATTACGTCTACCGACAAGGAGACGAGGGCACCGACATGTACTTTGTCTTCACCGGTATCTTGAGTGTATTGATCCCATTCGGACTGGCAAGAAGAACCGATCAGTATGGAAGAGGCCGCGCATCCAACACCCGAGGGAGCACTGTCGACATCGACATCAAGTCGCTGAAGCAAATGAGCGAGATCACGTCGGGTGACTTCTTCGGGGAGAATGCTCTCTTCTCAGACAATCCTCGAAATGCGTACGTGCGCGCAAAGACGTCTTGCATCCTGTACTTGCTCTCGAGACAGTCGCTCGAGATGGTCTTTGAGTTGTACCCGGATTGGAAAAAGCGCGTGCTCCAAACTGTGAAGGTACAGCAAAAGCAGCAACGCCTGAACGCCCCCACGAATGATCGACACCAGTACGAAGAAGATTCCCAGAAGAGCGCGCGCCTTGAACCTCAAGAAGAAGCAGAGGATGAGCTTGACAACGACGACTACAAGGAGATTGATCTGGCGCCAACGCAAAGCCTTCGACCCCTTGCAGAAAGCCAAGGTCTTGGCCAACTTCTGCCACCATGGCTGCGATCGCTGGTCTACGGTGTCGAAGCGCAAAGCTCTCTGCATTTGATATGGCTTCGGATCATCGCAGCGTCCACAGGATACGTTGCTGTGATTGTTCCTTATCGCATCGCCTTTGACGCTTGTGATCGATGGACACCCGTCACCACAGTAGTGAACGTGCTCCAGTTCGTTTGCTCAATCCTCTTCACCTTGGACATCTGGATCAACTGGAAGCTCAAGGAGTGTGAAATCTCCATCGAGATCTATGAGGAAAAACACCGTGACTCGTACAAGTCGGAGCGAATGGTGTGGGATATCCTCGCAGCGCTTCCACTTGACTCCTTGATTCTCCAGTTCACTTCGACTGGCTTCTGGTTCTGCCTGCCTCGGTGCATCAAAGTGAAAAACATCGTGCATTACTTGAACGAGATCAACCGACAGAGCGTCTCGTACGAGTGGGCCCGATTTCAGACGATTTGGCTTCTGTATCTCTTGACGATGTACTGGAGCGCGTGCGTCTATCTCGGCGTCGCCAGCTACGATGGCTACGGGACTGAATGGAATGGTTGGCTTCCAACTGAGCACATCCATATTTCAGATCCATCAAACCCGTCGTCGTCCGAGCTCTGGCTGCGAATCTTCAGAGGGATGTTCTTCGCAGTCACCGCGTTCGTAAAGAAATGCCGGACTTTCGTCCCGAAGTCGACTGTGACCGATGTGTTCTCGATCATGATCTGCTTCGTTGGCCTGCTCGTCATGTCATTCATGATCGGCGAGATCTCCAGTCTGTACATATCGTACATTGGGAACGAAGTCAAGTTCCGCAAGGATCAAATCGAGGTCGAGCTGTACCTGTCGCGCTGGAAAATCGGCAAGCCAATGAAGTCTCGAGTGCATCTCTTCCTCTCAACGCTCTGGTCTTCGCACCACGGCGTGAACTATCAACACGTATTCGAGCAGCTACCACGGAAAATCCGTCGGCAGACAGTGCTCCACATCGTAGAGGTGCCCATGAGAGCACTGATGACCAAGGTCTTCCGTCCGCTCACCCACGGAGATGCAGCCAGCTTGAAAATCTTGATGAATGCACTTGCAGACCAGCTGCGCTTCGAGAGCTATCCACGCGGTGAGAGGGTGGTAGTGGAGGGTACGATCCCCAAAGGGATGTACTTTGTCGTGAAAGGCCATCTTGTACCGCATTCTGCAACGCACCCTCACCTCTGTCGCGGAGTCCGCTACAAGAGAGGTCTTTACTTTGGCGAGCAGGGGTTGCTGGGATATTCCGTAAGCAAAGTTACCGTGCGCACAATGAAAGCAAGCGATTTGCTCTCACTCAGCACTGACGGCCTGCTGAGCGCGCTGGAGTCTCATAGCTACTTTGCGATCGCACTCAAACTTGTCAAGGAGCTTTTCACCAACTTGCGGACGGTGCACAGCGGCGAGATCCCGAGATCTCGCGACGTCTGGGCCTCACATCTCAAGAAGATCCTTGCGCGGCAGCGCATGGAGTGGGCTTTGAGTTTCACTCCATCACCTTCGTCCGATACCAGCTCCGCAGCACCGGTAGATGCGCTATCTCCACCCTTCCTTCCATTCTCGTCGGCTGCTCCAGCGACGATAGGCAGCGGCAATGTGCTTCCAAAAGGCGCGACGCTGTGGAGCGCGGTGCTCGCAGGTGTGCTCGACACTGACACGCCAATCTTGTGCTTGCAGATGTTCGAGGCGTTCTTGGAGCTGGTGGTGCCTGTCGGCGAGCTGTACGATAAGGCAATGGTGACGGCGAAGCGGGATCCTGGTGGAGACGCAGCGCGCTCGATTGGAGCCGTGGATGGTGCCAATGATGACAGGATGCCCGACCAGCGCTTAAAAAACATTGTGCAGCAGATCGGCGCTGGCCGCCAGCGCATCAAGGCTGCCGCACAAAAGAAGCTGTCCCGGCAGTCGAACACGTCGATCTCGTCGCAGCGCAACCTCAACACGCTTTCAAGCGAAGAGTGAAGAAAGCTACGTCACACAGTTGTAGTTGCAGTGATGACTTCGAGCTAGATACATCTGATGTGAGTGAGACCATCTGCCAGTGGAAATGCTGAACGGAGGGGTCTCTCAAGTCAGGCCCAGCTGGTCAGCCAGCGGTCAATCCGCTCAGATAGCGCGGTCCACCAAGTCGACCAGGTCAGGGCAATTGGTCTTCTCTAGTGCGTCAGAGGGATGACAGTCGGTGGAGAGCGTGCTCGACAGCTTTTGCCTGAACTGGTCGTCATTTTATAAGCTTCCACCTGAGCTGGTCGACCTTCTGGATGACGAGTTTGAAGATGCGACTGATCCGAACACAGTTGAGATCCAGATCTGGCGCAGTGAGTACTGCTCGTCATTCCGTTCATTTTCACGTTCCGTGCGCGCTCAAGAGAGACAGACTACGGAGTACTTCATGCTCTTCGGCTGCGCTGCTCAAGGTGATGGTCGCCACGGTGTTCGCCTCACACAAACCACTGGTTCCCGGAGGCACCCGAGACCGAGCTGAATATGCAGAGCGAGTACTGGCAGTCGCTCTTCTGGAGCTACGTGCGTGCTCTCGAGGCTTCTGTAGGGTCAAGCTATCGCACAGAACAGCAGAGTTTGTTTTCACGATGCCTGTCGCGCTCTATGGCTTCTCGCTTTTCACGTCACTGTATGCAGCTTCTTCATGGTTTCCAAGTGCGAAGCAGCCAGACAGACTCCCTCGAACAGCAAAGATGTCGCCATGGATGCCGTGGAGGGGTGGATGTGCGACGACTGGAGCTACTGAGCGATCACTCACGACCACGACCTCTATTACGTGGGTCCTCGCTCTGCACTGCTGGTGTTGGTAGTGGTACTACTGGCGCCCCTGGGCTTGCATACCTGGTATTGCTGGGTCGTGAGTACCAGGTCCTTGTACGATAGACGTCGCTGATTGCTGTTGCCGTCCGAGCATACGTGGTGGTTGCGTGGGCACGAGGCAAGGAAACCCGGCAGCGCTTGGTACTGCTGCGGTGGGAAACATTGACACAGACCCAGCACGAGATTGATGCTCAGGTTCCGGTCCAGGGAGGCCTGATTCTCGAACGGCTGCGCGATGAGGCACGAGACGTTGACTGAGCCCAGGCCGTCGTGTAGACTGCAGGACAAGACGCACCAGAAGATGGTCGCTCTCCTCAGCTTCATAGTTCTTGGTTGCGTTCACATCTTCAACAATCATGCTATCACCCGGGTACTGGAGCGAGCGAGTCAGTACACGCAACGCCTCTCTGCCAGCGGCGATCACACCTAACAGGCACAAAGGAATCAATACTGTAAGCCTCATCCCATATCAACTTTACAAAAAGGAGCACGATGACGTACTGTAGTTTATCAAGACGTTTAAGTGGAAGTTTGCGTCCTCGATTGTCGGGACCCTCTTCTTCATCCCGACGCAGGTAAGCGAATTTTATACCAGGTACATCGTCGTTCGCCCGCGCGGCTTGCTACATATTGGATGAACGGGGAACCACTTGAGCCACGCACACCTCTGCTCGCTCACTATGCAAGCTGATACTTGGTGATGATAGTCGCCTAATAGCTAAGCTGACTGCTTTCACTAAGTGGTATCTTCGATCGAGATGTTGTCGTTGAATATTCACAAAGCGCTGGATCCGCACTCATCGTTTATCAAAGCCTGACATCCAGTACTGCTCGCTGGCGCGACCTGCTTTCTTCGTCATCCGATCATACTCACACGCAAGCCACATGTATACAGCGCACAAGGGGTCCCGATATGCTTGTGCGGCAAGACAATGGTGGCAGTCAATTGTCACACTCGACGGAGACGCAGCGCATCTGTCGTGGCCGTCGAGCATGTCCAGTGCAAGCTTCAAAATGCGGCATCGAGCGCACAAAAAATACAAGAGTGATTGTCACTGCAACTCGCAATCCCTCTTTATTAGACATATCTCCCCTGCTAAACCTCTATACTACATCCATGTTGCTCAAAATATGTGAACCCAGTCTGAACATCATCACAAACACATCAGGCCATCAAGAAGAAATGGAAGGCGACGAGTACGCGGCGCTTCCTCCTCGCCGACAGGCCGCGACGGTGTCTTCTGCACACTGGAGCGCGTCATTACTCAGCGCATGGACCGCCCCTTCTCCAGCGGATGCCTCCTTCGCGACCTCGTCGCCGGGCGTGGACAGCGACCACACGAGTGACGACACGGGCGACCACTTTGACTTTCACGACACGCTCGCGATGGTCGCGCGCGACGACTTTTTCGGTGTCGATGAGGGCCCGCTACCCGCGCCCGTCGAGAAAGCGATCTCTGCCGTGTATGAGGAAATAACGCGAGAAGAGAGTGTGGAGCGAGGCGGCCCTGGTAGAGTCTGGGGTGAATTCAAGCCTGAAGAGCGCGATGGTGACGCGGACAAGGAGCCTTGGAGCGTGAACCATGGCGGTGCTGTGCATCGCCCGTCAAACACAAGCAGCAGCGGTGACGACGCGATGCCGACCATTGATTCCGGTGCATCGAAGCGCGCGAGGCGGTCGGAGATCGAGAAGAAGTCCAGACAGCGGCGGCAGGTACGCTTGTTTGTGCATACATAGTCGAGTTTGAATTGACGTGAGAGGCTCAAACTGTGTGTATGCTGACATCTCAACGTTTCCACTCTTGTTAGGGGCTACTACGGCGTATGCATGACGATGTCTCTCGCCTCGAGAACATATATTCGGATCTGCTCGAGAAGAAAGCGCCAAGCGGCGCAACCGATTTGCTCGTGCGGCCCGCGAGGAGATCGCGCTCGACGACTGACCTCACGCAAAAGTCTTCGAGGCTTACGGAGCTCGTGCGCACGCTAACTGATGAGCAGAGCCACCTCAGGCGACTCTTCCAGGAACACGCGCTGTTCCAGCAGGTGGTTGCGAACTCGGAGTTGCCCGAAATGGTCCCTGATCACGGGATCCCGATCAGCAAATCATTCGCCGCAGGTTTCGACCACCTCTCGGTCGCAGAGTGTTACGTGATCGTGCGCGAGTGCCACGAAGCGATCTGCCGGTTCGTGAACAGTGGTGGCTTCGTCTCGACTGGCGCGTCGTTCATGGGCTGGACCGACCGGCGCAAGTTTGACCAAGAGACCTCATCACTGCAGTACGGTTTCCAGAAGAAGTACCCGATCGAGAGCGCCGAGCAGCTGCTTCTCAAGACGTGGGACATGTTCCGCGACGAGGTCAAGATGGCCAAGCTTTCGTTCGATACGTCCGTGCGCATGAAATTCGAGGTTTTGCAGATTGTGAACGACGACATTTACATCATCCGCCGCGACCACGTGCACCCGGGCATGCCGTACACGTTCCTGACCGTGCACATTCTCTTTCGATTGCATACGCCTGATGGCTTCACGCTTTGCATCCGGTCGATCCCGGCGCCCGAGGTGCAGCAGGCACTCGAGCCGCACGAGATCTACTTTGACGTCTTCCACTGGTGCGTTGAGTTGTGTGAATGGGTCGATATTCTATTTAACTATCTAGCTAGGACTGCCGAGCTGACCTCTTGTGTGCCTGTGTGTTGCTTGTTATCAGGTCGCATTTCAACCACATCTTTGACGAGAGCGGCGTGCCTGTGGGCTGCGAGGTCGTCTCGGGCGGCTGCATCAGCGACCCAACGATGCTGGTCGCGCGCCACTGGCTCTTCGAGCTCATCATCTCGGTCTTGCGTTGGGAAAGCGCGTGTGTGAACCCGCTATTTATCAAACTCTAATCGAATGTTGGCGCATTCTTGCGGTGTGCACGAAGCAGCAGCTGGGCAACTATCGTGCTTTTGTCGGAGAAAAAGAAGTCAGCTTCGAATACAAGCGCACTTTTTTTATCGGACTTTCAGATTACGAATACCGCAGCGAAAAACAACGTAGCAGTGCATACCCCTTACAAAACGATGCTATCGTTTATGAAAGGAATGTTTTTTATCATCAGCTATTATAGTTAGAATTGTCCTACTATACATACAGTATACACCGTTAAAGTTTGTATACTGCAGGCGGTCACTACTCGCGCTATTTCGTGTGTACAAAACTATACTTAGTAAACTGGATGGCGGTCCGCTATTATAAAATTATAAGAAATAAGAGAAACCACAAATTGGATTCTAAGAAATAAGGAATTGGATTACTCAACTGGATAAATGAATAAATGAATTGCTTAAGGTATTCATAGAAGAGAGGACCACAAAAATACGAAAACTACTTGCTTTCGAAGGGAATCATATTATGAGAGATTCTGGAAACTTGTCAAAATGAATCCCTCTCGAAAAAGATTGTGTATAAATTTTCATTACAAACGATTTACGCCACTTGATTGGTCAGAAGTTGATTAATAGCCAATCAAATAGTTTACATATATTTGTCTTATCGCATGAAATCGTATGTGAGGAATCGATTTCTCAGGCGCGACTTCCCATAGCCAACACAGTTGATGGCCTCTTTGAGCAGCTTGTTGGATATCTAAGCACTTTCTCAATACTCTTGCCGCGAGCGGGTTTTTAACCACCTTGAGTCTCTTTTGTCCCTTCTTGGAGTCGCCACTTGAGCCATTGCTGTTGAGCATCGTCTCCAAATGGAGAGGCAGCTACCCGATCATCACGCGCAGGAACTGGGTGCGTGGGAGAAGAACTCGTTCGAACGCGGACTGTTGTGGCCGCCGGCGAACTCGAAGAGCTAATTCGGACCATTGTGCAGCTTGTAGAGCGCGGTGACGCTGTGCAGCCCCACGAGCTCGTCATGCGAGACGACCATGCATAATGCCGGGATTGTGCATTTGTTGATCTTGGCGATGGGCTTGACCTAGACCTTGTCGAACTTGGCGGGTTCTTGATATAGTGGCGGATGAGACGTATCACGAGATTGACTGCGACCTTGGACACGCCAGCTTCACGCCTTCCACGACCTCCGTGACCAGCCGCGGAGGCTCAAGAAGGGCGAGTCGAGCACCATGGCGTTGATGCGCGGGTCGCTCTACGCGTACAGCAGCACTACGACGGCGCCCAAACTCCGGCTCTAGAGTACGATGCTTGACGTCTCGCCCATCTTCCGCAGGCACCCCACGATGGTCGCGATGTCGCTCTGCTCGTGGAGCCCGAGCGAGCAAAGTCGAGCGCGAAGACGCTGAAACCCGCTGGGATCGCGTGCGTCACGATCTTGGCCGTCCAGGTGACACGACGAGTTGCCGTGCAGGATCACAATACACGACAGCTTGGCTCTGCAGTGAATCAATAGCAACAACATCACAAATGAGTGTGTGTAGCTCTTCGCATTGCTATATAGATGCATATAACGTACTCTTTCTCGGTTGCACTGGGGCGAGTAGCCGCCAGTGCTCTTTACACTGGCATATAGTCCTCGCGCGTGTCCAATCTCGCTGTCTTTGCGTGGATGGCGCTGCGCTTGGTTTGCTCGTAGCGCTCGGAGCTTCTGGCAACTTCTGTTGGTCTCTTTTTTCCGCTTTGATTTCTTTTCGCCAATCAGAATTCGAGACGTAACTGGAGTTGGGATTGGATGACGCAACTCGTTACACAAGGCGCAAAGTACCAGAAAGCCCATAGCTCAGCTCGCTGGTCGAGATGCAGCAGACGAATCAGGTCCGACGTAGCGAGACCACGGCGCCACGTCGCAGCCGCGTTGACCCACGAAGTAGCAGCAGCAGCGAGGGCGCTGTGCCGCTCTCACAGGATCAACTGGACGCGCCCGCGATCGCGCCACTCGCAGAGGTGGATGCCGCCAAGCGGAATGCAAGACCGACTGGCAAAAACAAGAGCACCACTGTTGCGATTGGTGCTGGCTCGAGTGTTGCAGCTCCTGCTGCTAATGCAGCGGCAAAGCCGCCTCGCCAGCGCAAGGTCGCCAGCGCCGCGAAGCGTGCGCGACGCTCCGAGATCGAGAAGCAGTCCCGCCAGCGACGCACGGTACGTCTGTGATGATTCGTGTCCGCTGATATAAGCCACACCTGGCGGAGTGCTGAACTATGTATTGCTGCTGCTAATTCGGTAGGGCTCGGTCGATCAGATGCGCGGCGAGCTCAACAGCCTCGAGAGTGAGTACCTTCGGCTCATGAAGGATCCTCAATCCGAGACGCGGGGCGTGATCGTGCATCCGCGCGAGGTCGAGGCGCTGCGGCGCAAGTACCTGGCGCTCTCGTCCGAGGCGAACGCGCTGCGACAGGAGCAGAAGCAGCTGCGCGTGATGCTCCACGAGCGGCAGCTCTTCCACGACTCGTCCCGTGCGCTGTCGGTCGAGTTCAGCGACGACGACGAGTTCCCGTGGAGCGCCGTGGCGCACGCGGCATTCGAACCGCTCGCGCTGCTCAAGGGTTTTGAGCTTATCCGCGACTCGTACGGCGTCATCTCACGCTTCGAGGTTGGCGGCAACTTCCTCTCGTCCGGCGCGACGTACTTTGGCTGGGCGGACAAGCGGCGGCTCGACGAGGAGACATCGGCGATGCACTTCACGTTCACCAAGCGCTTTGCGAACCAGAGCGCCAAGCACCTCATGGAGCAGTCGTGGCAGACGTTCTGTAACGAAGAGGACATGCGCAAGAAAGTATTCAGCGCCGCGGTGCAGGTGAATCTGGAGATTCTGCAGGTGCTGAGCGACGACGTGTGCGTCGTGCGGCGCCACACCAAGTACATGGCCATGGACAAGGCCTTCCACACAGTCTACCTGCTCTTCCGCATGCAAACGAAGAGCGGGTACACACTCTGCTTCCGCACGATCCCGGCGCCCGGGATCCGGAACTCACTCGAGCCCCACGAGTCCTGGATCGACATCTTCCACTGGTACGTAGCTCTGTTATGTACATGGCTGGCTAAATATTCGTCTAACTGTATGTGTATGTATCTGATGTACTTCCAGGACCCACTTGACGCACATCATAGACGAAAATGGCGTGGCGACGGGCACGGAGATCGTGTTTGGTGGGTCCATTGGTGCGGGGAACATAAAGTTCGCGATGCACTGGATGCTCGAGCTCGCGATGACCGTCGTGCGGTGGGAGACAGCGTGTATCTCGCCCATGGCTATCAAGTCGACGGCCACGTAGCGTGCTCAACATCAATATCTTATACTTTTCACCCCGAGGAGTGGATTTCCAGTCGTGATTGACGCTAACAGAGTCTGTCACACGCGCGTTCATGCGACTTGTACGAGGAGAGAATGGAGAAATCCATGCCCAATTCGTCTGTTGTCTGTGCTCCGACTCAAATTGGGCCGGACTCAACTGAGCAAAATGAACGTCGAATTTTGTCTGCTTTCAAGTTAGTCAGTCTTTTTATCAAACGTAACTACTGTCTATTTCCAATGTCATCCTATTCATAGCACCAAATACCTTTTTATAGTTATACTGAACCTTTATAAACACAACTTGCTGTTATCAGAGGCTCGTTCGGATTGGCCATTCGGAAATTAATCAATGTCCACCCACGCCAGCTGCTCCAGACTTCCCCATCCCTCTTTGAACTGGATTTTCTGAGTCTGAGTCTGCACTCTTTTCCTTCTTGGAGCTGAATTGTCTTGAATTTTGTATGCAGCGCCAACAAATCAATTGCGCATATCCAGTACACTGGCTCTGCCCGCATTATGATTGGTCAAAAATATGATTTGAACGCACCTGATTCGCTAAAAATCCGCGCGTTTCCCTTCCTCCCCCATCATAGTCTTCTGCACTCTTCTCTGGCGCGGTTCTTCATGCCATGCTCATTCCAGAAAATCACCTCAGCCGACGACACCAAGCCAAGGACCCCACCACCTCTACAAGACAAGATGGCCGACGACGGATGCGACATGCTCGAGTGCTGCCTGTGCGGCGCACTCTGCGGCGCCTGCTGCGCGTCCGCGGCGAGCGACGACAACGACCGCAACCGCCGCAACAGCCGCCACGGCGGCCACGTGTACGTGCAGCCCGTGGTCGTGCAGCCCGCGTACCAGCAGGGCTACCCGCCGCAGGGCTACCCACCGCAGCAGGGCTACCAGCAGGGTTATGCTCCGCAGGGCGCGTACCCGCCGCAGCAGGGATACCCCCAGCAAGGCTACGCACCGCAGGGCGCTTACCCGCCGCAGCAGGGATACGCACCGCAGCAGTACCCTCCGCAGCAGGGCGGCTACCCGGGCGCGTACGCGCAACCAGCGACCGGCAAGATCTAAAGAGCCGACAGCCTGCGCAAGTAATCACACAATCCTCTCTACCTCCGTTGTTACCCTACTGACAAGGCGATCAGTACGGACACGGCGAGACGATGGTGACGCTCCCTCTCCTATTGTAAATATGGACACTACGCACGACTTCACACACAGTGCTGGTGTCGGACACAAACTAAACTCATAATGTATTGCTTTTCTTTTTTCCTCACGGCGTTTGCCCGTGGTACATTCATTACGAGTCAACGTGTTGTTACTAATCGAGAGTGGCGTTGTCATAAACGACACAATCGTACCAGAAGGCCCCCACCGTATCCTCGCAAAACTGTATCACAAGTGTGCGTAAACCCCATGCACCTCAGCAGCAAAGTGCTCTATGGCTAGCTCCTACAATGCGCGTCTATATATCCATCTGTATCTCTACCAGTCCATGCGGCCCAGCAGCGCGTTCATCACCACTGCGCCGCTCTCTTCGCAGCTCATGACAACGTCGCGCAGATTGACTTTCTCCGGATACCTCTCACATAACCACTCAAAAAGCTCTACGTGCTGTGCCTTGGCCGCCAGGTGCAGCGTGTCCGACGTGCAGCCTTCCGTACGCTGCTCATGGAGGAAGACCACGCGCTCAAAGTCGCCCGTGGCCGCCGCGTTGTCCATCGCCCGTGGTGTACAGCCCTCCGACCAGTTCGCATGCAGCCATCGAGCGATCTCCACTGAGCCAGCATAGTCCATGGCGCTGGTCGAGCAGCCTTCTGTACGGGTATTATGGAGCCACTGGACGATCTTCAAGTGGCCGCCCTGGGCCGCCCAGTCCATCGCTCGACGCGTACAGCCCTCGCTGCGATGGGTCTGGAGCCACTGCATGACCACTAGATGGCCGTTGAACGCGGCAAAGTCCATGACCACCGTCGTGCAGCCTTCTTTGCGGTACGCGTGCAGCCACTGGACGACGTCCACGTGGCCGTGCTGCGCTGCACGATCCATGGCTCGGATCGTGCAGCCCTCGCTCCGATGCTCATGCAGCCACTGGACAACGAGTAAGTGGCCGTTGCTGGCCGCACCATCCATCGCTGCATGGGTGCAGCCCTCTGCTCGGGTCGTGTGAAGCCACTGGACCAGCTCGAGATGGCCATTTGTGGCCGCAAGGTCCATGGCGTTGGCGGTGCATCCTTCCGAGCGATTTGTGTGGAGCCACTGGACAACTTCTAAGTGGCCGAATTGGGCCGCCGAGTCCATTGCTTGTGTCGTGCAGCCTGCATCCTTGTCACGCTTCTCTGCCTCGAGCCACTGGAGCATCGCCAGGTTACCGCCCTGGGCCGCGAAGTCCATGGCTTTGTCATCGCTATCGAGATGGCACTTGATTGAAACTAGGAACTTGGCGACGTCCAGATGACCATTCTGGAGCGCCCCTCACAGCGCAGCTACTGAATATGATGCAGTGAGCTGCTCACCGTCCCGCTGGCGCTAGTCGTGAAGCCACTGGACGACCGCCAAGTGCCCGTTGGCAGCCGCTGCTGTCATCGCAGCACTCGTAAAGCGAACCTCGGCGTGGCGATGGTCGCAGAGCCACTGAAGCGTCTCCAAGTGACCACCACCAGCCGCGAGGTCTGCGAACAAAGAGCTCCACGCGACGATGTAGCTATACGTAGAGCTGTTGGCCGCGAGCCACTGCAGGATACGTAGGTTGCCCAGAACCGCCGCCTCCTGCATTGCCTTCCACACAAACGCATATGTGCCTGCTGAAGACGACGGGCAGTACTCCTCGCAGAGCCATTCCATCATCTCGCGATTGTTATAGCGCACGGCAAACACGAGCGCAGGTGCGGGTCCACGCCCACGGGTTCTCGCGCCTTGAGTCGTGGCAGCAATGAGAGTAAGTTGAGCTCACAGGCGCGCGGGATGGTTTTGAAGAGCCCATCGTCGAGCAAGTCGCTGATCTTTGCGAGCACGTGCGGAAGTCCTTCGACTCGATGGCACACGGCAGTGCTCTCGCCTCGGAACACGACGGCCACGGAGATCAGAGGTGGCACTGGCGCCTGCTCTGCAGAGGCATGTGGCTGCATCGCGGTTGTTGGTTCGTGTCAGAATCGGCAGCACGAGTTGCTCTCGCCAAAATAGGACATGGACGCGTTTTTATAGGGATCGTGAGTTTAGGACAACCTCTAAACCAGGACTTGTTTTTAATGATCATGAATTTAGGACGTCCTCATTTATTCTGTCAACTGATGTCGCTTCGTCCTAAAATAGATGACCTATTTTGGGCATTTGAAGCTTTTGATGAGCACCTCGAAGTTCGCCACAATTCACTCGCATCTTCACACCCAAATCGTGCGTGTCCTGGCGACTCGCAGCCTGAGGTCGATGAGAGTTGGCTTCTGGAGACTATCACTTACATAAAGAAACATGTTTTCCTCCCTTAGACTCGAGCGCTCGACCCCAGGACAACAATTTCTCCATTCTTGTCTACTCTCGATCTCCTCGCCTGTAGGTCGACTTGCTCTCTGTTGAATTTTCCATACGCATTACGCACAATGGCTCGCTCAGTGACCGCCGCCCTGTCGCTCTTCTCGCAGCGCCCAGTGATTCGGACGTCGGCCGTCGTTGCGCGTCTTGCGGTCGGCTCTCTGCAACACCTCGAGCTTCACCTTCCACTCCTGCGCCTCGTCCAAGTCGCCCAGCGCCAGGAACTTGAGGTCTTCGCGGTTGCGCGAATCCGACTGCAGCAGCTTGCTCTCGGCGAAGGGCACCAGGTACCCGCTCGCTTCTTTACCCATGGTCCAGTACGCTTTGTCAGCGAACCGGAGCTCGTCGAGCCACGAGCCCGTCACTTCGCAGAGCTCGTTGTTGTTCGATGTGTTCACGATCGTGCCGCGGAACGAGTCCGAGGGCGTCTTGGACGACGAGAACATACCACCCATGCCCTTCTTCTCGTCCGGATTGAACTTGACCTCGCACGCCAAGTTGTTCTTCGTGTCTTCGAACACGATCGTGCTCGTGATGTCAAACGTGCGGTCACCCCACATGAAGCCGCCGAGCTGTACGTGCGGCAGCGTGTACGCGATGACAGTCCCGTCGTCAAAGCTCACGCGGATCGGGCCCTTGTTAATCTGGATCAGTGCGTTCGACTTCATGCTGAAGGCACCGTGCCACAAGATGTGGCCTGCCAGCGAGAACTTCTTGCTGATCAGCTGAAAGTTGCTGATCGGCGGGTGGTGGCTCGTGTGCTCGCAGCAGACCTCCGTGCCGTCGTTCATCGTCGCCTGATACGTCTCACCCAGGATCGGGTTGAACGGTTTGAGCTGGCCCACAGCATGGTGCAGTCCCGCGACTGCAAACGCCACGACGTACTTCAGTCGCTCGACCGGGTCCGTCTGCTCGGCTGCAAGGTTTAAAAACGTCGGGCCGTACAGGAACATGTCCGTCACACGCTCCAAGTTTGTTCGAGGCTCAAAGATGCGCACTGGCAGCGACAGGCTAACCGCGGACTTGCCTTCAAGGATTTTGGCGCCAGCAGACTTAATCACCTCCTTCAGCACGCCGCCTTGCTTCTTCGCGACCTCCTTGTCGATGAGCTTTAGGCCGCCCGTGGACGTGCGCACCATCGAGCGCATGTATACCTTTGGGTGGAACTCGGACGAGACGCTGCTCTGGTCGAACGCGCCGCCACGACCGCTACTCCCGCCAGCGCTACCGATCCCGCTTCGTTCGCTGCGGAAATCGTTGACCGTGGTGTCGTTCATATGCTCGTCGTCGCTCTCGTCCCCATCGTAGCCAATGCCGCGCTCTGCTCCACAAAGCTGCGTCTGGCCCACGTACTCGTTCAGCACCGAGACACAGTCGAGTCGCTCCAGCAAAAATTTCCTCTTCGTCTCGGGCGAGACCCAGCCTTGCATATCAATGTCCGTCACGTACGTCGCAAGCGTACGGTCGGCATCGACAGGCTCCAAGAGCCACCCGCTGAGCCCAACGTGCGCGCGCACGACCCCCGACGTTGGCAGCTTGAGCTCGTTCGTGACTGACTTTTCGAGAATCAGCACCATAGACTGACCGCACTCCTCGCCCTCGGCGTTCACCAAGTCCGGGCGCGACGTGTTGTTCTTGTCCATCACCGACGTCTCGCGGATGTGGCGCAGCAACAGCAGGTCTCGCGGCACACAGAGCGCACTGTAGTCAATACTGTTCACGACGCCGCCGACCACGCCAGCGTACACAATGTTGGTCAGGACCGTGTCCCAGGACGCCGACACGAGCGCCGCGCCGGCCGAGAAAGCTGCAGCAGCGAGGTGCGGCGACAGGAACGGCTTGGTCGTGTTGATCTGCTGGAATCCACCAGACAGGTGCATCAAATCGGTCGCCTCATCAAACGACGCGACATGCATCGAGTGCGGGAAGTGCAAGTCCCACTCGCAGCGCTTCGAGTGGTCTGACAGGAGGTACCCGGCGACCTCGGACGACACAGGAAGCACGACGCTGGCGCGCGCGTACACCTTGCCGCTCACTGCGTCTTTACCGATGCTTCGCAGCACGCCATTCGTTGCACCGATGGGACGGAACACGACCGAGTTGCCGCTACCAGGGCGCCCCGAGAGTGGTGCTGTCTTGCTGCAGAGGAGCGATTCGAGCACGTCGAGGCCATGCGAGAGCTCGTTCTCGAGCGAGATGTTCGTTGGCAGGTGTTGCACCTTGCCGTGTCCTCCTCCTCTCGCGTGTGCGTGGCTGTGCGCATGAGCTGTTGTTGCCGTCGCAGTTGAAGCTCCCGCACCAGATGTGAGGCGCGCAGTGCGTCTCACGGACGTCGTCTCCCCACTCGGCTGCGCCGATGCTGATGAACCGGACTTCAATGGCGCAGCTCGCGCCAAGCTCGTGCCGGACTTGATGCGCGCTTCGTCATCGTCCGATGCGCCCTTCGCGCCCGCATGCCCAGCACTACCGCCACGATCCGATCGTGCAGCTCCGCGTCCGCTGCCGCCATTCGACGCATTGGCGACGCTGCTACCGTTGCTCAGGAGCTCCGACGGGTCCGTGCCATTCACCTTCGTAGCGGCATTGCGCAGCACCGTGAGCCACTGCGCCACGGCCTCGCCGTCCTCCGCCGAGAGACAGTACATGACGCCGGACGCGGCGTCCGTGAGGTAGATGCGCGGCGAGTTCCACGTTTCGCTGAGCCCGCCATCCTGCACCGTGCAGCCCTCAAGCGGGATCACAGCGTTCGGCTTGCGGTCCTTGCGGTTGATGTAGTATGCGAGCGTGCGCGCGTCGCAGACAAACCACCGGCGCTTCCAGCCTTTCAGGCGCTGGCCCTTCTTCTGCAAGTAGCCTTCCTTCATGCACGATGGATCATACTCGGGCAGTGTCTCGATCGGCTTGCGCTCCGGCAACTGCATCGCACAACATCATATCATATCATGCACGTCAGTACTCATTCACGCCCCCACGACATATATATATCCAGCTTTGCCATAGACACGCAGATCAGAGATCATACACACACACACGCAGTCATAGTATAGAGACACATGCAGCACAGGCAGTTATACAGTGCAAGGCAGTGCGTACGTCGTTGTTAACGAGGTCGTTGAACCGCTGCTGGTAGTCCTGGAGCGCCTGCATGGCGCGGTCTCGCTTGCGTTGCTCGCGTGAGGCCGAAATCGTGCTCGTCGGGGGGGCGTCAGCCAGTCGCCTCTCTGCTTAGAAGAGGCTGCTGCTGCGGGCGGGTGGGGACCTGGAGTCTCGAGTGCGATCGGAATTCGCTACTGACGCGTGTGTTCACAGAGAGGCAGAGAGAGCGAGAGCGAGCGCGTACGTGTGCGGCACCAGAAGCGCACGTGATGTATCTCGTCGAGCCGTAAGCGATTGTGCCAGTGTGATGATCCTTTTGTTTGGGATGATTAAATTAGAGAGAACAGGGGGGAACGCGCAGAATAGTGGCCCCCCCTCTCACCAGCGCTGAATGGTTGCATTGTGCGTGCTATTACTACACGCATGCAAAGATATTAGTTGTAGAATTTATCAAAGTATAAGTGTAAAGAAAAGCCTGTAAAATGCTTAAAAATATAGCTTATTTACAATACCTTTCATACATGATTGTAACATATTTGAAAGGTTATGTATCATACAAACGTCACTAATCACGCGTCAGCTGAATTCACACGTGGCAATCTTGCGTGCTGGTGTTTATCACTCTTTGTTTTTGTATTGCGCTTCAACTGGAAATAAATAGTGTCGCGCCGCTTCACGTGCGCCTGGTCGTGAGGCTGTCTTCCTGCATGAAGGCTGCTGCTGCGAAGACTGGATACCAGAGTGCGCTATCACCAGACGCAGACACTCGTCCTCTAACGCCCCACCACTCACTACAGCACCAGTCTCGAGTCGCCTGTCGCATTCAGACGTCCGCCCGCACTCTGCATCACTCTCTCGCTGTCTCTCTCCGTCCACTGCTCAGGAGAAGATCCCCATCATGAGCACCACCGCCACGTACCAGGTTGGTTACATGTGCTCTCTATGTTGCTATTGTATGGTCAGTGCGATCATTATGGGTATGGTGCTCACCACTGGGACGAATGTGTTTGTACTGTGCAATAGACGCCCGACTCGAAGAAGGAGGAGTTCCGCAAGTACTTGGAGAAGAGCGGCGTCGTGGACGCGCTCACAAAGGTGCTCGTGGGGCTTTACGAGGAAGGCGACAAGCCCTCGAACGCCGTGGACTACATCAAGCGTTTCATGGGCGCGCCCACGGGCGTCGACATTGAAGCGCTTCGTGTCGAGAACGAGGAGCTTAAGAAGAAGAACGCTGAGCTCATCAAGACCATCGAGGAGCTCAACAAGCGGGTACATTACTGATTGCCTCTTTGTCACGGTGTTGCGCTGGTACTGATCATTCTCTCTATTGTGTCTGCATGTGTAGCTCACGACCGAAGATGAAGAGGAAGAGGCATAGGCAGCTAGCTAGTCAAGCAACCTTTGCCACTAACCAACCACATATATATATATTCGCAACAATGAATCAGTCTGGGCGCAATAGTACTGTATTTTGAACCACGCTCGAGTGCCCCAGTTATACTGCTCATCATGACCATGTTGGTTCTCATTTGTGCCAGCAACAAAGCTCTCCTTCTGCTTACATGCTGCTCTGGGCCAAGAGCTCCGTGATGTTCTCCTCGAGCGATGTCTTCTGGCGGTTCAAGTAGTTCTTTCGCGCCTGCAACATCCAGAAATCAAATACGGTCAGTCCAAGGCACAGCACCACACTCCAACACGCTTATTCAACAAGCAGCGCACCTCAAGCGACGAGACCTGGTCGTCCACTTTCCGCGCCTCGTCCTTCATGCTGGCAAAGTTCTCGCTCTTGGTCGTCTGCAAGAACATCTTGCCGACGCTCTGGTACGTCGTCGTGCCTTCTGGAAGTTCCTCAATCTCCTTCTCCACGAGCGCCACGCGCTTCTTCTGGCGGGCAAAGTTCGCGAGCTTCGCGTCGATCTGCTCTACCTCGCGCTGGATGTTCATGAACTGCGGCTGGAGCTCCTGCAGCTCCTTGGCGACGTGAGGGGGCAGTGCGCGGCCCCCGGGGCCAGTGATCGTGCCAGCCGCTGGCGCAGGGGACGCCTCCTGGTTCAGGTCGCGCAGCAGCTTCTTGATTCCTGGGTTCTTGCCGGCGTCCGCGGCATTCGCCTGCGCGGCACGGAGAGTCGCGATCGCCTCGGCGTTGCGCCCGAGCTGCTTCTGGGCGTTCGCGAGGCGGTGGTAGCCCTTGGCGAACGTCGGGTTGCGCTTCACGCACGCCTGCGCGTCGGCTTCGGCCTGCTCCCAGTTGCCAGTCGCACCATACGCCGCACTGCATATAACCGCACGTAATTACGCCCAACAAGCAATTCAGAGGGCTTGTAATCACACAACATGAGTCTCATTAACAAGAAAATCTCTTTGCATACCTTCGGTTGGAGTAGTACACGTGGTTCTCCGGATCCAAGCGAATCGCCTGTTGGAGCAGCCACCACACGCATCAGCCGCATAAACCACAACGACACCGCAAACGTACACAAGTAAAGCACCTCCGAGTAGTATTCGATGGCCTTGTCAAAGCTCTTCAAGTTGAACTCCTCATTCCCCAGGCTGTTGATGACATCACGCGACAAGTTGAGTTAGAACGCGCTCTCATGGGCGAATGCGGACGCGATATGCAAACGTGAGCGTGCGTTGTATTCAGAGACACATGCGGACACCCGTGGGTACCGTGCATGCGGCGTGCGTATCCGCCAGAAAGCAGCCGCGTACGTACTTCTTCTGCTCTTCGGCCTCTTCGTTGTGCGCGCTCATGTTGCTTTCGATTCCTTTGGCTTTGTGGACGATTGATTGATTGATCAAAAATGAGACCCTATCTCATTATTGATCAATCAGCCAAAGGAATCCCTAAATTATGGCGCTTGATCCAACCCTAATTTACTCTTCTGTACATTAGGATGGAGCACCTAATTCAAAAATACAATACAACACGTTTTGTTTTAACAATGTACTGTTTTACAGATTGAGAGTTTAACCCAGGTTGTAACAATGTTTTTTTTTCTCCCGAAGTTGTGTGAACTTCTTTCTGAGCACCTCGGAGCCACTGGAAAAATTCTGTACGTCAACACAGGTTGTGTGCATGACACAAGCCGAGGATCAGCACTTGCAACAATTCCCTCCATCGTATGCCCCAGGTATAATCGGGTGAGCATGAAACATGCCAGCATGAGCTCTCTAAATGTGCGTTAATCGAGGTACTTGCGCGCTCTTCGGGTCAGCCTGAACCTAGACAGTATGCATCGGTGGGCGCCCAAGCAAACCTCCTCTTGAAATCGATACCCGCCTGGCAACTCCAGAGCCACTCAGCATTATATTTTCAGTATGCCAAAGTAGAACGTGTACCAAGCAAGTCCATACTAGTATATGACACGGTGATGACGCGACAGCAGGTTCAAAGCGATCCTCGTGGATACCACCGTAAGGGTCCTTCCACAAGCCATCAGTCAATATTCACTCCTCGCTTCCACTCCGATTATCAAAAATTCTGACTTTGTCAGGTTTCACTCCATGTGTCTTCTAAAGATACTGAAGCATATGCTGGAGCACGTCCCTCGCCGTGCGATTGAGCACAATGTCATCAGCTAGGCTGCGGACGTCGACTTGGTTCGGATACATATCGCACACCCACTGGAAAAGCTC
>JAASFV010000032.1:0-58268 GCA_023334015.1 Globisporangium paddicum
ATATTTTGGAGCACTTGTACGACAAATTCATTTTGTGGATTATAATTTATAGTAATTCAACACAGAGGTATGTTCAAGCGAAATATGATCGGACAAAACAATAAAGAAGACTTATAACCACTTGTGGATGCACCGTTTAGGCAATAAACATGTTTCGCAGTGCTTTAACTGCCAAGTACTGCCCAGGAGGTGCTTGAAAGTACACAGAACAAGTATCAACATTTTGCAGATGAGGCATCAAATATCAAATTTGCTATGTATCAGGTTTTGCCCATACATTTATATAGGAACGGTATTTGTGGATCTAGTGTCTATCATGTATAATAGATATCAAGTTTATCAGGAATCAGATTAGCCATGTTTAGACGTGAGCACACTGCGCTTGGCTCTTCCAGCAAACCACTACATCATACCCTAGTATAGGCACACGTGCTCTTGGTTTCTACCATAGAGCATGTTTATCAAGAGAGATGTTGTCTCTGTGGTGGTGGTTGGTGGTGGTGAATCCACCTGGTGGAGACAGTTGAACTAGATGATACGGCTATCCCTCTAAACAACCGCGCAAATAAATCCTATCAAAATTAATTACCTTCATCAAACAATATAAACTAAGCTTCATTGTACAGGATTAAGTACTCTATATTTAGATAGCCCTCACTATTCTATACCATACTGGAGAAATCGAACCCCTTTCTTATACATGGGGAGTCCTGCGATGAATGTCCACGTTGAAGGCACGCCACTGTTCGATTTTTTGATCGAATCTCATTTTTATTCCCTTCAACTCGTTCGCCAATCACTTTCTCTTGCCACGCAGTCTCCCAGATCTGGAGAGCTTCAACTGGTTTCTTTCCCGCGCTCAGTGCGGAGTTCGCCCCGTGGCAAGCAAGTGGCAAGGCAGAAGACGACAGAAGGGAGCGAGCGCATGGACGCGTCTTCGTCGACGAGAGGGCGCGGCCGCGGCCGCGGTGACGGCAATGGTCGTGGTCGAGGTGGGGCCCGCGGTCGGGGTGACGGCGGCGGACGAGGACAAGGTCGCGGACGAGGATACAACGCTGGACGTGGCGCGTATGGTGCGGGTCGCGGGCAGGACTGGAACTGGAACCATCAAAGCAGTGGTGACGAGAACCACAACTCGAGCAACCACCACCAACAAGGACGGCAACATGGACGTGGTGCAGGACACCAAGGGTTTAAATTTGATCCAACGGCGAACAAGACGAACCAGTTTGAGCGATTCATCTTCACGGGTCTACAGCGCTGTCCACCGCACAAGCTCGAGAGGCTCATTCAAGACGCGGGCACGCTCTGGGTTGATTGCTGGCGCAAAACGGCCGAGCTGCCGAACGCGCAATTGCGAATCGTGTTGTCCGCATTGGCGCGACTGCCTTTCTCAAGCAACATCGAGCCCCCACCCATTCGCGACGTGAGCCATGGTGTGTTCAGTTTGGTGGGCGAGCTAATGATCGGCGCGACGCAGCAGTGGGCTTTCGTTGACCTGAGTGAGGCCAAATTGGAAGTGGCCGAGCTCGTTGAAAAGCTGTTTGAGGTGAGTTTGTGATGTCTGTGAGAACGTAGCTTTGGTATCTGCTTTTAACTTGTGTGTGACGATGTGTCTTTAACTTGCTTGTGTAGCGCTTGATCAAGTTCACGTGGAAAGTGCCCAAGGCCGATGTGGAGAGTGCGCTCACAGATATGCTGAGCGAGGCCGAAGGGCTTCTCGAAGGCCGGCATCAATTGCATCGAGCAGCACGCAGTCGCATCGCGATGCTCTTCGAGAAGCTCGAGACCAGTTGGACAATCAAGACGGTTGAAGCGCCAATAGCCACCACTGGAACCGCCGTTGGTAACAAGACTGGCTCACCGATACCGCTGAGCTGGAAGCACCCGAAGGTCAGTTGGTTGGCGGACTGGAACCATTTCCAGCCTCTGAAGCTACCAAAGATGAAGGTTCCTGGTGGAAAAGGCAATGGCGTGTATGATTCGCCAGAAGAATACTTCGAGTCGACGCTGAAGCTGTGGATTGGTATGACGTTCGTCGACGGGAACAATGCGCTTCTCCCACACTGCACTGTGAAAGGCGCTGGCGACAAGGTGTGTGACCAACCGCTGTGGCCAATATCGTCGAACGGTCCGAGTGGCGGTGGCGCTCTACGCTTCACTTGCAGATCCAGTCAATGCACTCGCAGCGTGGAATACATGTGCGCGAATCGCAATCACGACCGCGGTCTTTGCCACTTGTGCGCAAACCGCCGACAGGATTTGCTGCGGGGTCCACCATCGTCGCACGCGTCAACTCACATCTACGATGGCTCGGTGACGTCAGTGCAGTACGATGGAACGATCTATGTTGAGAACTTTGAGTCTCGAAAGCCACCGATGGGCAATGTCCATTGGAAAACGACGAAGAGACTTGCATGTCCGAATCTCGTAGGCATTGTGCTGCTTGAAAGTCGTGGTGGGTCACTTCGCCTAACAGACGACATTTACTGGGCGAGAGTGGCGCTCCATGGCGACAGTCGAGATGAGTTCCGCGAGCGCGAGAAATGCAAAGTGGCTCTCAGTCTCTTGGACTACTCAAGCGATAACAGTCCAAACCCGCTGCTTGAGAGGAACGTCCCGAAAGGCACAGCAGTTGCGATCATCGATTGCCAGACGTTTGTGCCCGAGTTCATCCCTGTGCTGACTGCGCTTGAGCGACAGAGCGAGATGCCGATGCCATTCGAAAGCGGCGCGCTGCTGAACCTGCGTAAACGTGCGGCGGTTACCACCCCAGAGGCAGCAACGAGATTCCAAAGCGACGATGAGATCGATTGCAACAGCGACGATGACGACGAGATCCCAGTCGTCTCGTTTCAGTGTGAGACGCCGTTGAGTCGGATGATTGAAGACCTCATTTTCGAAAGTTCACTCGATCCAATCGTGCAAATCCGTCGCGACGAGTATTTGCGTTCACAGCTACAGACTCGCCTGCTCAAGCTGGTGCAGTTAGCAACGCTGGATAACGGCCAGCTCGAGAGTTTTTTGGCCGCGCTTCGATTTCCAGTGCACTGTACACAAGGTCCTCCTGGCACAGGCAAGTCATATCTAGGCGTCGTGGTCGTGCGAGCGCTTTTGATCATCCGGAAGCTGTGGATGACAGTGTCCGATTCCGTTGGGGCACCACCAATTCTGGTACTTTCGTACAAGAATCACGCCATTGACGAGTTCTTGCTGGACCTGGTCCGCAAAGAGCCTTCAATAAACCACAAATCGATTCAGAAGACCCCTTTCAGCGGCTTCTCGACGTATCGTTCACTGGTGCGTATTGGAGGTGGGTGCAATGAGCCCGAACTCTTCCCATACCAGGAATTTAATGCATCTCGCCAGTCTCCTGAAGTGAAAAGGCTCGCAGTGCAGATTGGTGAGTTCCACGAGCTGCAAGACAAAGTTCATCGTTTTCGTGACAAATTCACGGTGATCAAGGAATCGCAGTTTGTGATGCTGGATAAAGGCCCGTCAGGTCACGATGAAGAGCGGAAGAAGCGTGATAAGAAAGTGTGCCACGATGCTGCAGTTGAGCTCAAACAGGTTGGCGGCGCTATCATGGCGTGCACAAAGGCACTGAGCGATTTTGCGAGTGAAGACGCTGATGACGAGGTCACCACCAGTGAGGACGCGGAAACAAAGACCCAGCAACTTATGAAGACTCTGGAAGATGTGATTGGCGATGGTGCGAGGTCGCTGACGAAAGTCAACATTCCACTGCTGTACGATGGTATCCGCCACTACGACCCCTCCATGGATCCCGCTGAAATTCTGCATCACTGGATCTCTGGCTTTGTGCCTTTGCCAGCATGTGTAGCATCGCGCTGCGAAGGAATATCTGATGGTGAAAGCGCGTTTTGCAGCAATCATCGATGCAAGTTCTTGTTTGGTGACGATGAGGGAGCGCGTTGCAAGGACGAGATCACCGAGAACCGGAAGTTCTGCGCCAGTCACGTTTGCTCCACCGACCACTGCAAACGCTCGCGCGCCATTGAACAGCAGCTGTATTGCAGTCATCACTTGTGCTTTGTGTGCATGGCAGACGCGAGCGTGGAAGTTGCAGGCGAAGCTGTCGACGAACCACCCCGCAACGCTTGCGAGTTACATCCGCTGTGCTGGAACTGCGACGGGGACGGCTATTGTTCGAACCTGGCTGTCCCAGGAGGCTCGTACTGCGAAGTGCACGCCAATCTGGGATGTCAAGCTATTAAGAGAGATGGCAACCCTTGTAAAGGTCTAGCCATGTCTCGAAGTGTGAAGTATTGCCACGACCACAGAAATCAACACGCTGACAAGACACAAGCGGTGACTGCAACAGTAGCGAGCCAAGGCGCAGTTGCAAGCTCGGAGTGCCACGCGAAGAACGCGAAAGGAAAGCCCTGCAAAGCTGTACCACTACTTGGAGGCAAGTACTGCTCGGCTCACTTGTCGAGATCCAACGAGGACGCGGCGACCATAAACTCGCCCAATCCACCTGAAGCAGCCAACAGCGGGTCTGAATCATGCGAATCGTTGCAGAGCAGTGAGCAACTCACTGGAAGTACTCCTGCCACTTCAGAGCTCCAAGATGTTAGCGAGCTTGACGGTGCCCTGATGAGCGTCAACGATGGCAAGACCGTTGAGCACAGCGAAAACGAAGAGAGCGCAGGCGATGCGGTTGATGACGAGGAATTCGAGATGTTCTCGTGCTCCTCTGGAAGTGAGGCTGATTTCGATGCCGACACATTTGATTTCGACAACTACGACGAAGTCGAAGAATCGGAGCATCTGCAGCATTTGCGCGAAGTCGATGAAATCGCGGACGTCGTGAAGGAAGATGAAGGCAGTTTGGCCGGTGATGATGAAGAGAAGCGACAAGAGGACGAACATTTCGAATTCGATTTGACGTCAGGTGCTGTAGATGGCGTTGCAGCGACAGTTCTATGGAGCTGGGAGATGTCTTTGGGAATGCGTTGGGCTTGTGTCAATGCACTTCTGAACCAATGGGGTCCTGTGTCCCAATCTCTGGTGCAAACGCTGAAGCACGCGATCAATACTACCAAGAAGCAGATGTACTTTGAAGAACTCAAGCAGAAAGCGCGAGCGTTTGAAGGAAAAGCAGTGATTGGCGGCACGATCACAGGTTGCGTCGCGCGCCTCGAGGCGATCCGCGCAACGAATCCCTTTGCGATTCTGGTGGAAGAAGCTTCCGAAGTCCTTGAGCCTCTGTTGTTCTCGTGTTTGTGCTCGAGCACGTGCAAGCTCGAGATGATTGGCGATCACTTGCAGCTCCAGCCATCAGTTATGTCCAAGTTTGACTTTGAGCGCGTCAACAACATCAACATCTCGATGTTTGAGCGTCTGATCCGTTCGCCGCCGTCCAACCTCGTGCCAGCGTCAGTTCTGTCGATTCAGCGGCGCATGCGGAGAGACATTTGCGACCTCACGCGTGGGTTCTACGTTGACATCACGGAGATTGAAGACCACAGTGTTTGTCTAACAAAGAAAATCCAAGCTCCTGTAGTGAAGAAGGACTGGAAAGCTCTCGCGAATGGATTCACGATGGATCTGCTGCCGTTTACCGAAGGAAAGGGGAGAGAGGTGCCTGGTGTGTCGCCGCATCTATTTTTCTGGGAGCACTCAGGTGCAGAAGAGCGAGCGCGAGTTGGGCTTTCACGGATCAACCCAAGCGAAGCTGAGATGGCATGCTCGCTTGCCAAGTACCTGGTGACCTGCGGTGTGCCGCCAACTTCGATTGCCATCCTGACGCCATACAAAGGACAGCTGATGTTTATGCGAGACTTGCTGATGCGCAAGTACAAGCTTGTCAAATTCACAAAGCAGACGACCGGCCCACAAACAGGACAGCAGAAGCCTTCGCCGTCGTGTGTGCTTTCGACTGTCGATCGCTTTCAAGGTGACGAAGCAGACGTCGTGATCATCTCGCTGGTGATCGATGGCAAGTCGAGAACACCGTTCGTGAAGCTGCAGAATCGCATGATCGTGCTGCTCAGTCGTGCGCGCATCGGTATGTATGTGATTGGCAACACCACGTACTTTGGCGAGACACCACACTGGAAAGCGACACTTGACTTGCTTCGAGAGGCAGCGCCGTCAGACAACGCACCTGCTGCTGATGCGAAATGCCGTGCTTTCGACGGACCGCGCATTGGCACGAAGCTCCCACTGTGCTGTCCACAGCACCGACAGTCAACAGCGCTTGCGAGCAGAAGCGGAGACTTGAAGCTCTCGTTCTGCAAGGTGGTGTGTGAGGAAACGCTTCCTTGCTCGCACGAGTGTGGTATGCGGTGTCACTGGCCGAACATCAAGAACCACAATCCAAAGTGCAAAGTGCCTATCGAGTCACCTTGTGTGAATCATCCACGGTCCATGGCGTGCTCATATTTCTGCACGTCGTCGGGGGAAACCGACATAACTTCGGCATTGGATACGTATCGCTGCGACGTCAACGAAGTGCTCGAATTGCCATGCTCGCACGAGCAGACGCTGACTTGTGCGGCGAAAGCGGATGTCCTGAGTGGAGAAAAGTTGTACCCAGCGTGCACGGAGGAAGCAATCACACCGTACGTGTATCCAACGTGCAAGCACTTGAAGAAATGCAGCTGCGTGGACTTTTACCGTTTTACCGCTGGTAGCGCGCCGCCGTGTGACAAGAACGAAGAGTACTATGCCTTGTGTGGCCATCGCGTGGTGCTACCGTGCTACCGACGTACGGAGATCCTGGCCGACCCGTCAAAGTTTGTATGTAAAGAACGTGTTACCACGCGGCTTCCGCGGTGTGGACACGATACGATCGTGGCGTGCCCGATCGTGAAGACATTTGATCGATGGACTGGTACAGCACTCATGACCCACGGAGTTGTGTGTGAAGGCATCAGCTATGGGCCAAAGGATTACTCGTGTGCTGAAGTGGTCACGTTTCGACGGAGCTGTGGCCACGAAGAAAATATAAAGTGCGAGCAGGCTTTCGACATCGCTCGCGCACCTCCACTATGCCGGAAGGTGGTGTCGTTTGTGAATCCTGAATGCGGTCACACGTATCGAACGACGTGCTCTGAAGCAGCGAAATTCGACGACATCGTCGCACGGGCACTTGACGAGGGCGAAATTCCGATGGCACCACTGACACGCGTGGATGAGAGTGAGCGTGGCGCTGAATTCCGCAGCATCGGGCTTAGCATTCGGTGCAGCGAGACAGTTTCACTGACTCGGAAATGCCAGCACAAGGAGCAGGTGGCGTGCAACGCAGCTCGCCACCTGACCACGACCTGTAAGGAGCTTGTGGTTGTGACAAACCCATGCTGTGGACACCAAGTACGCATCCCTTGTGAATATGCGGAAACGCTGAACCAGTGGCAGCCGTGGTCTGTTGCTCTTCTTGGAGGTGGTGAAGTAACGAAGACATCTGTGAAACTCCTGCATGCGAATGGGATTTTGGATGACACGCTATCCCCTCCACTTTCGCTTCCTGCAGCGCTTGGGCCACTCATGAAAGAATGTGAACACTCACTGCTGCTGCGTCGCTCAAAGAGTTGCGGACATGAGCTTCGCATGAAGTGTGAGACAGCCATGAAGCTTTTGAGTTCCGACGGAAAGGTGAAGGTACCTTCTTGTCTGGAACAGGTGACGAAGGCGCGCGTGCCTTGCGGCCATGAGATTCAAGTGTCGTGTTCACGAAATATTTCATCGATGAAGTGCAATCGGATGATGGACAAGCAGTGCTGGAACTTCGAAGTGTGTGAAGCAACCGTGAAAGCCGCTTGCTCAACTTCGAACGCGATTGTGCAATGCAACTCGAAGACTACTTGGGAGTGTGGGCAAGGTCACGCTTTTCAGATCCAGCAATGCAAGCAGGGCATCCCAGCGCAATGTCCGAGTTGCTCGCGTGCCAATCTGGAGTCTGAGATCAAGGCAACCACCGAGCTGACCAAGAACCCCGCGTCCATTAAATGGCCTCCCAGCGACGCTGTGGCGTCCATCCTCCCACTCGCATGCGCGAACTGCAAGCCGATCAAGATGGGTCTGGATCAGCAACGAGACTTTCTGATGCGCAAGTTGGCCGTGTTGGAGCAGTTCAAGACCTCGACCGACAAGACCACAGACATTTGGTCGCGACCAGTGTTCCAGCCAAAGCTGATTCCGATCTTTGCGACCCGTTTCAAGAATTTGAACCCTGCGTCGGAGATCAAGAGCTTTGAAATGAAAGACTTTGGGAGCGCGAACTGCCAGGGCATTCAGGTGAAAGAAGCCACGCAAGCGAATGTGATCGCACTGCTCAGTCAGCTGAAGATTCCGACGACACACGTTGTCTTTGGCGTGGCATACAGTCTAGGTATTTGCATGGGCACCACCGATCTCCCCAAGAACGGCAGGGAATTTGTTGCGGGACAGCAGGCTAGGTGGATCAGCCAACAGCGCAAGAAGTTTGGCTTCGACGCGCTGTTCA
The DNA here is from genome assembly GCA_023334015.1 of Globisporangium paddicum. Taxonomy (NCBI): domain Eukaryota; phylum Oomycota; class Peronosporomycetes; order Pythiales; family Pythiaceae; genus Globisporangium; species Globisporangium paddicum. Next base: position 8,474 of record JAASFV010000032.1, read on the forward strand.
CTCAGCCAACCGGAGCGACTATAGCGGGAACGCTGACACTGTGGGAGCCGTTTGCCGCGTTTCCGACCCACGAAGTGCTACTGAATACAGAGAATCCGATTCCAAGTGCGCTCGTTGATCACTTTCCGATTGCGTCGAAGTGGCGTGTACAGTCTCGATTCGTTCCGTTCACACGTCCAGAGCAACTCGCTCAACTGAACAAAGCGAGCACTACACAACAATCCGGCGCGTTTGATAGTAGCGTAAAATCGGAGTACCTGGACAAGTTGCAGCCGCTACTTGCTGCTGAGTTTGCGTGGGCGAGTGGCATTCAAGTGATCCAGTCGTGGGATGGTAAAGCGTTGTGTGTCGCTGGTGACACCGTGCTACCTGTCGCAATTGAGCGTGAATTGCGTGAGAAGTTGTCATTCGTGACTGTGGACTCAGGTTCGTCGCCAAGCGCTTCACAAAAAGCAAAGACTAGCGGTTCTCGTCCATTTGCAGGAATCAAATACCTGGCGAACATCGTAAAGCTACAACCGTTCCAAGATGCGGACTTGCTAATCTCACTGGAGCAACTCGCGATCCAGAAGGCAAACTCTCAGGGCGCCGAAACAAAGCTGACTACATACGTGTCGGCCACCAAGAGCACAGCAGGCGGCTACTGTCATCCTCTCGTGCTGATTGCATTCGCAAGACTTGTGTCGCGCAAGAAAAACTCGCGTGTCCAGCCAATCGAGTTCCTTAAGATTTTCAGAGAGTTGTATCCAGAAGCAGTCGATTTTTGGTTTTCGCCGGATGAGGGCGCTTTGTTTCAGCTCAAGGAAGCAAAGTCGTCACAAGCAGGAGCTGACACGAAGCGATCACCAGGTGACATGTCGTTTGAAGAACGATGGAGCTTGATGAAGCGACAAGATGGCTGCAAGTCGGATGCCATGGATGAGCTGCTCAAAATGGTTGGACTGCGTCGTGTGAAGGACTCGGCGCTCAAGCTGTTCAAGAGCGCACTGGCGCTGAGCAAGATGGAGATCACGAAGCGCAAGAAGAACGCGCCAGCGATGAATTACTGCTTCATGGGAAATCCTGGATCTGGGAAGACAACCGTCGCCAGACTGTTTGCCCGTATCCTGAACGACTCGGGCATGCGCCGTAACAAGAATGTCGAAATGTGTGGTGCACAGGAAGTGAAGGATGATGGCGCAGCAAAGTTTCGAGACAAGATCAAGAGTGCGTTGGGTGGCGTGATATTCATCGACGAAGCGTACGAACTAGACCCTATGGGCGATCCGAAGGGAAAGCCGATCGTCGCCGAGCTCCTCACAGCAGCTGAAGACAAGCGCGATGATCTCTCGATCATCCTTGCGGGGTACGAAGAAGACATCCAGCAAAAGTTGTACAAGTACAACAACGGCATCAAGAGTCGCTTTGAAGAGATCTACTTCGACGACTTCGATGAAGCCGACCTGAGAGTCGTGTGGGATGGTCTGCTCGCGGAGAAGGAGTGGGTTAGCGAAGACAAATGCGGAGCGATCGCATGTCGACGCCTCGCGCGTGGTGCTGGAGTCAAGGGCTTTGGGAATGCGCGTGCAGTGCGCAAGCTGTTTGAACTATCCACGCAGGCGGCGATGGCTCGTGACGATTTTAACGGAATCACTGAGATCCGCTCCGTCGACGTGCTTGGTGAACGGCCTACAAAAAACCCAAAACTTCACGCGGTCTTGAAAGAGCTCAACGACAAGATTGGGTGGCGCGCGATTAAAGACAAAGTGGTCGAGCTGGTCAAGATCTGTGACAAGAACTACGAGCGCGAGCTTAATGGCGTCGACACGATCCCTGTGAGCATGAATCGTCTGTTCCTGGGCCAGCCTGGTACGGGCAAAACGACTTGTGCATCGATCTATGGGCGCATGCTCAAGTGCCTTAACTTCTTGTCGATTGGCGACGTCGTCAAGAAGACAGCGGGCGATTTCATCGGTCAGTACGTGGGTCAGTCGCAGACCAAGACGGTTGACATTCTCAACATGGCCAAGGGCAAGGTGCTCGTGATCGACGAAGCCTACAACCTCAACGATGGTTTGTTTGGGAAGCAGGTGCTGGATGTGTTGGTCGAGAAAGTACAGGGCAACGAGAACGACGACATTGCCGTAATCTTGATTGGCTATGAACAGCAGATGCTCGAGATGCTGCGCACACAGAACCCAGGGCTTGCGCGGCGGTTTCCAAAAGAGTACGCGTTTTACTTTGACGACTACTCGGAGCAAGAGTTACTCGACATCTTCATGGCTGCATGTGCGAAGAAGAACGTGATCTGCCCAATTGAGGTCTCGGAGCTAGTAATTCGACAGCTTTCGCTTCAGAAAAGCCAGGCGAATTTTGGCAACGCGGGTGCCGTGGAGCTGATCTTGAAGAGCGCGATTGCAAACGCCAGTGCGCGTCCACTCGATGGAGACGCGATTACGCTCGTCGCAGAGGATGTGGAGAGCGATGCTATGAAGCGCTCACGGCTGGAGAGTGTAAAGCATGGAACTGGTAGTGATCCATCTCAACAACAGAACGACGACCCACTTGCTGTGCTTAATGAGCTGTACCGCGTACAGCACATCAAGGACAAGTTGCGCCAGATCCAGACGTCGATCCAAGTCGCGCAGGATGAAGGCAGCGATATCCCAAAGATCGGCCACTTTGTGTTCCGGGGTTCGGCTGGCACCGGGAAGACGACTGTAGCACGTGCAGTGGCCAAGATCTTCCATCGCATGGGCATTCTTGCGACCGACAAGCTCGTTGAGACCTCGGGGCTTAACTTGACTGGCGAGTACGTGGGCCAGACGAAGAAGCGTGTCGAGGAGCAGCTCGGCCAGGCTCGTGGTGGGGTGCTGTTCATCGACGAGGCGTACGAGCTGGGTAAGGGCCATTTCGGCGAAGAAGCAATGACGTCATTGGTCGCGGCGATGACGAACCCAATGTTTGCCGGTATGGTGATCATCATCGCTGGGTACCCGCGCGATCTCGACGAGATGTTGGACCGCAATACCGGACTCAAGAGCCGCTTCACGCGCTACGTGGACTTTTATGACTGGGAGACGGACGACTGCGTCGAGTTCACGGTGGCGACAAGCAACCGTGAAGGGTACTTGCTGTCGCAGGATGCGCTCGAGTGTGTGCGCTACACGTTTGCGGACCTGCGCGCGCTGCCCATGTTTGGCAATGGACGCGACGTGATGCAGCTGTGGCACGAGATGATCGACTGTCGCGCGCAGCGCGTGAAAGGGAAACCTGAGTTGGTCAAGACTCTTACACTCGAAGATGCCAAGGTTGCGACGCGCACTGTGCTCGCTGGGCGCAAGCCAGCGCTAGGCGCTATTATGCGTCAGAGCTCATCATCGAGTGATCCGCCGGTTGCGTTGGACAGTTCATTTGGCAATGCGCCACGCCAGAATATGAACACGAGAGTGGATGAAGCGAAGGAAAAGGTTGAAGGCGAGGACAAAGTAGAACAGGAGGTCGTCGACCGCTGGGGTCGCATTGCGCGCGACGAGGGCGTCGCGGACGATACGTGGGCCGAGCTGGAGCGCGCGAAGCGCGACTACGACGATATGTTACGTGCACTCCAGGACGAGAGTGACAAGAAGGCGCACAATGACGCAAAGATCAAGCTCAAAAAGTTCATTGCCGCGCAGGAGAAGCTGCGCCGGTTGGCCAAGTGCCCCATGGGCTTCGTATGGCTCCAGAGCGGCGGTGGCTGGCGCTGCGCCGGCGGCAGCCACTTTGTCTCGGACGCCGAGCTGGAGAAGAACTTTTCGTACTAGCAGCTGTTGGAAGCGATATATTGAGAGCGCTATGTGTGTGCATGTAAGTTTGAATTCAAGTGGCTTTTCATGCCGTGTTTGTTCGTCACCTGACAACTTCAACTTGCGACTTTTAAGTGAGAGTCGCATTTGAGATACACGGTGGACCAAAAATGCAGCGAGCCTGTCCTAGATCCTCCTGCACTTCCCATGCTGAGATCAGGCTTAAGACAATGGACGCCATGGCAAAATGCTTCGCAGGTCCGCCCCAAGAATATTCGATAGCGAAACCTCTCTCACGAGAGAGCATAAGCCAATCAGCCATAATGCTCCATCCCTATAATAGTACAGTCAGACCTCTAAAAATGCGTATTTCGTTTTTGAGCATTTTGATTTGAAGTTGATTGATGATTAGGGGAGTAAATCTGACGCTGGGTGGTGGGTGAATGCGTGCTGCATACAAAAAAGGGTATAAAATCGTGCGCAAAACTGGTACCCTGTCAAAAGTGATGAACAAATGGTGTGTGCTTGATTGTGAGCCGCTTCGTTATTATTTGCTCCATGGCGCACCTAAAATGATAAATACTCCGCTAAAAGGGCTTTTCAATGGTACTTTCCGTAATGGAAAAGCCGTCTTTGGTATAAACTGGCATAGAAAATCCGAACTTCTCCAAAATCGTGCACTAAGCCAGTCATGTACCTTACCCTAAGCGCTTGGATTTCCCTGTCCTTTGTATACCCGACACTATGCGCGTAGATGCCATTGCCAAAAGCATCGTACCCACCGCGAAGCAGCCATCATCAGAAACAGTGCAGCATGACACAATCGTTCTCGAGAGCAGCGCCGAGGGCACAAAGCGACGCCCTCAAGAAGCCCCACGCCGCAGCTTTGCCACGATGGTCAAGCAGCCTCCACGACGTAGTCCAGCTTCGACGGAGAAGAAGCCCCCACGCAGCCCAGCAACATTGGACAACTGACGGTTGTCCTGTCGGCTCTCGACATTGATCCAACTCTTCTGACTGCTGCACGAATTATCGACATGAAGACAATTAACCTAATGAATATAGACGATTTGGATAAGAATGGTGTCGAGTACAAGTTCAAGCGAAGGCGACTGCTGGCAATGTGCGCAGCCATTGACGCCACGAACGATAGCTCGGTCGCTGCTGATGCCACACACTCGACTGATTCAGACAGCCAAGTTGCATTCGGCTCTGCCACGGCTACTGCGAGGACTTCATCGCCTACACCAAGTGTACATATGTCCTATATTGCATTTGTAGCTCTGTTGCATTAATTATATGTGTGGTTTGTAACTTCTAACCTGCCTGCCGTGCGATGCCTAATTAGTCCTCGAGTCGCACATTCTGCCGCTGTGGGCAGCAGTTGCATCGAGTAGTGCTGCTGTCCTAGTGGAGAGTGGCTTAGTCGACTCATGCGGACGCTGTCGGCGATAAGTCCGACGAGGTCACTGTCAAGATCACCACCTCCCTCGATCATGTGAACGGTGTGCTCCATGAACATCGCCTGGACCACCTGACCCCTGGGTCTATGATCCACACTGTGGATAGTGTACAATCGATCGATTGGCTGTTTGGCGTCAACTTGAAAGGAGGGAGGGTGAGGCTGTCAAAGATCGTTGCGCTGTTCGCGTCCACCACCAGCAAAATCAAGCTCGCTCGCGTATCAGCTCGAACGCAAATAAACTATTTGCTTACTGTGCGATGCTACCTGCTCTCGCAAGGAGCACCAGTCCGACGCAGTGAGTACGAGGTGTACCACAAGTACATAAAGCTGCTCACCACCCGCCATGCGAAGGACGTGTCGACAGGACGGTCGTTGGGATGGATTCCTATCTCCCGCATTGACCTACGCATCATCATAAACCATGCCCTTAACGCGTGTGACCGAGCCTGGACTCGACTGCCGAACAGCGATCTCCCAAGAAGCTGGCTTACATGGTCAGCGGTTACGCTACTGGCCGCCGCCCAACTGAGTTCCCCCTCATAGTTCCAGCCGAGATGGGTTTGCCGCGCGTGGGCGACTTCCGATCTTAACATGTTTTATGTGTGGACGAAGGGTGGTCGCTCGGGGCGATACCAGATGCGAGTTATGGAGACCGACACGCTCGAAACCAATGTGATCTCCATTGTCCTGATGTGGTACGAGCGTCGAGGAATCATCCGATCGGCTCTCGATGTGTACGAATTTTGCAAACAAATTGACGTCGACCCAGCTGTGTGGGAGCCTGCTGATCGCCTGATCGAAACCTTGGAGGCGCTTGAGGACAGTGTGCGAGTAGAGGTTATGAAGCGCTTGATCGACGCGTTCGAGAACTCTACTGCCAAAGGCAACGACGACACAGTCCCTCATGAGGCTGGCTCGGATATCAGAAGAATGTACAGCTGCATGAGGAACGCATCGGCTGGCCGAAAGCCGCTTTGGGTGCATATTGGCGCCAGGAACATACAAACTGAACAGCAGCTTAGCTGAAAGGGTTACTCAGTGTCGGTGCTTGCGAAGAAGGCTGATTACCTAAACAACACATCGAATCGCCTCGGGATGCAAGGAACTCGCAAGGGCTTCCGGCAGGACGCGCGGATACTCGGTGATGTCGGCTTGACGCACAGTGAGCATCTGTTCAAAACTTGTCGACACAGCATGAGCATTGGAGCGACGGGATATAACAACCCAGACCACTACCGGTACGTGCCTCATCTTTTCATCCAGCTGTCCTCTCTGTTGGAAACTTATACAACATGTTCTGTGCTGTCATTGTGCGATTTAGTGCTTCAATACCGCGAGCATCATGCAAATGGCTGTGAATAGCGTTGCAGCAAACACCCTTTTCCGAGACAAGAACCTTCGCACCGAAGCTATCTCGCACAAGAAATGGTTCAAGGGAGTTACAGACGTAATCGAGCTCGGAACGTCAATAGAGGCATTGAACCAGTTTCATCAGCGTCAACCCGACAAAGAACCTCTCCACGTCTGTCCTGGGACAGGCTGCGAGACGAAACTCCAGATCGAGGCAGCAGCTCGTCGCCACATATACCAGTGTATGATTGCAACAAGCTGGAAGCGCAACGTTGCTGGCTCCGGTCTGTTCGCGAGTGACCTGGAGTGGTGCGAGCCCGAGTTTGCATCTTTCGAGTCGGCAAGGAGCCACTGCTGCAAGATTCACACGCTTCCTGTCAAGTGTCCTGATTGTGACCTGATCCTCGCCAAAGGATATCCTGGCCAACATTATCGTTACTGTCACAAGGAAGTCCTGGAAGCGAGACGGGAGGCTCATTGCTCAAGTCCGGATCGATTCCGATGCACCATCTACACGAACGTGTCGTACGTTTCTCCACTTCGCCTGCGCAATCACTACGAGGGCAAGCACCCGAAAGCTGAGGAGTAGAAAGCTGCTCAGCGGTCTAGATTGGCTTTTATGCGAGGGGCGATTCGGTTCAGGACGAAACGCGGAATGTGCTCTCGAACGGCGCTGATCAGCTGGTGGCCACGAATGCAGTCCGCGGTGGCGCTTACTTGCAATATCAGTCCAGCTCAAGCAAGAAGGCAACTGTATCAGCTCGTGCAAGACTGTTTGCCCGTATCCTGAACGACTCGGGCATGTGCCGTAACAAGAATGTCGAGATGTGTGGTGCACAGGAGGTGGTTTCCTATAAGGGTATAAGAAATAAGGGTATCTAAATCGAGGGACAGTTCAATCAAAATCCATACAAAACAAATTTTATAAGGGTCAATTCGGCCAAATGTGAAAAAATATAATTTTAGCCGATAAAAACTATTTTTTTAAAGTTGATTTCATCGATTTTTCAATTTTTACTTTTGAAAAATATGTTGTATTTGTATCTTTTTTTATTTGTATAAGGGCAAGGTCGAAAAGTGCCCCAAACGTATCCTTATAAGTGGGTGTGACTGTACGTAGCAATGCGAGTTGAGCTCCATCAAGTCAGTTTTTCTCCAGCCATTACGCTCTCTGCCCTTGATCTCTACACAATTGGGATCAATCGCGCTCCTGTTTGGGATGGCGCCACGTTACCCCATACTGGCAGGATGCCGATTGGAAGCGCATGAAGGTTTTCGATCGGACGCTGGCACGAGTGCTCTGTGGCAATGCCACTGGCAATGCCTACGTGAGTGCGTGCCTCTGTCCAAGCAGCACGGCTTACGACGCATTGCCAGGTCATCATCATGCAGCAGTGTCGACACGCAAAACGAGAGGCTCTTTTCAAAACGAGGAGCTCTTATAGCACGCGAACTGAACGTATTTTGGAACTTTTTTTATTGTTTTTTCAATCACCAATTGACGCCGAGTGATGCTCTCCGCTGGAGTGTCTTTGTCACTCCAAAACATGAGAAGAAGGAAATACATTTATCAAGTCAGATTTCTTTCCTTAAAGCGCACATTTTTATACAGTTGCACTTCGGCTCTCTCTTCTTCCCCCCTCCCACTATCTTGCATTAAATTTAAAGAGCCCGAGTCTCACTTAATTCATCTTCAGATTTCCATAATTCATCTTTCGATTTGCTACGTTCATGACAAAGACCATATGCGGTGTAAAATAAGTTCTTGTCTCTAATCTTGATATCATCTTTTCTAGAGATGATACTCTGAACCACCCGTCCCTTCCATTCTGTCCACACTTCCAGTCCCAGCTGCTCTGGCTTTTCTCGCCAATTCTCGCTCGCTTTTTCCTGTTGTCATTTCGCAATTGGAGCCCCAACAGCCGCAAGAAGCGCTTGCTGTTTTCCTGTCTTTGCCGCATACAAAGTTCAAGTCACTCGCGTCGCAGAAGCCGCCACTCGACACTCGAATAAATCCACACATAGCGAATAAATAGCACTAGAAGACCAGCAGGAGAACGCACCAGAAAGACTCACTCACGCGCCAGCAACAGCACTAGCAGACAAGCACCAGCCTCCCCCAGCTCCTCCGTATCTACGAGTGAGCGTGCGTGCGGCTGTGCGTTGTCCCTCGGCCCGCGTCTGCCGTTTGGTTCCTGTTCAATCCGTCTCGCCCGTTGACGAGATACGCCGGTAGCTGAGCGAGTCGTGTAAAATTCTGAACGACGAGTATGGGCATCGCAGATTGGTGGGTGCAGCGAGGACAGGCGACAACCATGACCATGGCGGTCGTGGCGCAGGGCCGCGTGTTTGAGTTCGAGGGCAGCGCGTGCAGCTCCCAGCTCGACGGTGAGCTTAGCGAGTACGAGAGCGAGCGCGATGCCAGCGAGAGCGACGGCGACGCGAGCGAGTGGAAGACCGCCGGCAGCCGCAAGATGAAGCGCTCCAAGAGCGAGCGCATGGGCATGAACGCGCGCCGCCAGAAGAAGAAGAGCCACTCGGCCGTGCTCCTGCACGGGCCCACCGCGCAGGTGGCCACCAAGGGGCTCTTCCAGCAGGCCTTCGTCGCCAAGTTCTTCCCACGCATGAGACGCTACCAGATCCGCCGCGAGGAGTCGCCGCTGGAGTCGTCGTCGCTGAAGACCCGTGAAGCCGATGAGGAGATCGGAAGCCGACGTCGCGCGGGCTCGCGCCTCCGCGGTCTCTTCTCCCGCTCATCTGTGATTTCAGCTCCTCAGGAAGAGATTAAGGAGGAAGGCGATTCGGCGATCTTCGACAAGCATGATTGGCTTGTGAGCGAGAAGTCTGTCCGCTTCCAGGAAAAAGTGCGGGATATGCTCTCGAACGGCGCGAGTGAGTTTGAGATGACGAGTGAAGGCTGCGGCGGCGCGTACTTCCTGCAAGACCAGTCGAGCTCGAGCAAGAAGACAGCGATGCCGGTCGGGATCTTCAAACCGCGCGACGAAGAGTACATGGCTCCGAAGAACCCGCGCGGATATGTCAAGGAGAACGCTATCGTCGGCGTGACGGAACACCCTGTGAACAAGGGCTTCCGTGTTGGAAACGGTGCGCTCCGTGAACGGGCGGCGTACCTGCTTGACGAGGTGTACGGCGGCTTCAGTGGCGTGCCTGTGACCAGCGTGATGACACTCACCGTGCATGGAGTGGAGAAGGAAGGCTCCATGCAGCGCTTTGTGCCGTCGGAATGCTCTGCTGAAGACATGGGGACGCTCAAGTTTGCGATCCCAGAGGTGCACAAGATCGGCATCCTTGACGTGCGTCTCTTCAACACGGATCGCCACGCTGGTAACATCCTGCTGAGCCCTCGAACCGACGAGCAGACGTACAAGATGACGCCCATCGACCACGGCTTCTGCCTTCCGTCGTACAAGCACCTGGACTCGGCGACATTCGACTGGCTCCACTGGCCGCAGGCTCAGTTCCCGTTCACGGCCGCCGAGCTGGACCACATCGCGTCGTTGAATGTGTCGCGGGACGTTGGCATGCTCCGCTCCCTCGGGATCGAGGAGGAGTGCATCGCGACGATGCGCATGACGACCACGTTCTTGAAGATTGGTGCGAAAGCGGGCTTCTCGCTGTTTGAAATCGCGAGTTGCCTGCAACGCGATGGAGACTTCTCTACGCCGTCCCAGCTCGAAGACCTTGTCGCGATCGCAGTGGCAGTTGTTGAAAAGCAAACTGGTCTTCTCGAGCAAGTGAATGGCGGAGAGGTGAAGTTCGTGGATGCCCTCGTCGCGGAAGTGGAGCGCGCGGCGACGGAGATGCTTGAGGATCAGCCCAAGAAGAAGGTGCGCAGCATCAGCTGCTTCAGCTGAGCAGACAAGCAAGCAGTCGTGGCGGCGTGGCGAATGCAGTGACCTTGGTCACGTTTTGGTTTTGAAGAGAAGAAACGAAAACAAGAGGCACCAACACTAGCGTTCAGTGGCGTCTGACGGGAACAGCAAGAAAAAGCGAAAAAAACAGAGGAGAAGATGGAGAGCGACGGCAAAGGATGCCGTGCGGGGTTGTATTTTAGTTAGGAGAAGCAGTATGTGTGAGTAGTGGCGTGTCTAGTTTGCGTGACCAAGTCCCCGTGGGCTCAGGAAGCGGAAAGAAAAGAAGAAGCGAGGGTTTGCGTAAGAAACGCAGGCTTATGGAGCGATAGAAGAGCTGGAATGTTTAAACGGAAGCACGTTGCGAACATGAAGAAAAGAAGGAGAGAGTGAAAATGAAGACTCGAAAAGGAAGATTTGCTATTGTGAAGGTGCATGCGTACGTCCACAGCGCTGCAAGCAACGTGCATTGGGATCTTGGTGATATGGATAATATTGTTCTTGTGTTTGATGAGCTCTCATTATCTCCCAATAGCTACGTTGCCTTGCCTCGCTTGGTCCACTAGGCCACTGCTTCACGTAGCTGCTGGTTACAAGCGCGCTAAGCTCTTTGCGAGTCGAGAGCTCCTTCGGGATCGAAAACTGCTGCCTAGTCGAGGACAAAGTGGCCGCCCTTGCCGAGCGCAAAGCTGCTGAGCGTGTCCATGTCTGCGTCGTGCTCGCGGTTGATCTCGCGCACAATGTCCTTGATGGAGAGCATGCCCACGAGGTCGCCGTCGTCGTTGAGCACGGGCAAGTGGCGGATGTCCTGTCGCCATGCAGCCGTATTGATGATGTTAGTAAGCCCCATTAGACATTCATATAACAGCGCATCTACGCAGCACGTACGCTCGATAGCATCTTGGTCATGAGCTGCGCGGGCGACTCGTGCTCCTCGGCGATGATCAGGCGCGCGCGCTTGGTCATGATCTGCGCCACCTTGGTCTCCTTGGCCGTGAGGTTCTGGAGCTCGACCTTCTTCATGTAGTCGCGCTCCGTGACGACGCCCGTGAACTTGCCGTCCTTGCTGCTCACGGCGAGGCAGCCGAGGTTGATGCCGGCCATACGCGTGATGGCGTCAAACACGGACGCGTCCTCGGAGATGACAAAGTTCACGCCATGGTAGCAGCTCTTCTCCATCATATCCTTCGCCGCGCCCTTGTTGTAGTGGTACGCGCGGCGTGAGACGCCCGCACTCGCGAGCGACGTACTGCGTGCAGTGCATAGAGAGAGCGCGCGGGTGGCGACGAGGAGCTTCATGGCGGCGCTCGTGCTTCAGATTCTTTTGCTGCTTGGTGGTGTTCTCACTTGTGCACTCCTGAGATCCAGAGCGATGTGATTTACCTGTCTACAGTGATATGTAATTGTTTTAAGCAGGTAGATGTATGCTTGATGACAGGTAAGTCGTGATAGAAGATATATATACCTCTATAAACGAGCTAGTAAAATGCGCAATCACTTCAATAACGCATGCAAAAATGCAGAGACATGACAGTACCACGACAACGTTTGCTAACGTTTACCACTGTACGCTCTGCAACATATAGTACGGTAATGTGATCTTCGTCACCCGGCCGTTTAAATATTGCGCGTTACCCGCTTGACTTGGTTCCACTATGGTGAAGTGCCCTGAGGGTGCGACAAAAATTAATACCGAGCGCGAGCCGAATGGAGACGAGCAGCGACGACGGCGCCTGTCACGCGGCAGCGCCTCCGCTGGTGCATCCGCAAGGAGCTCCAGCAACAGCTGCTTCTCTAGACGCAGGCGCTCTTGTTGACATGAACGTTGCGGTGGAGCTTTCCGTTCAGGTCGAGACGACAGAGAGCGAAGAAACGGAACGTGGCGTCGCTTTGGCGCATTCGAAGATGGCGATGGCGAGCGTGTCGACAGAGCAGGCCGCTGTAAATAGAGATGCAGATACTGTGGAGCCATCTGCTGCTGCATTTGCATCTGCTGCTACGAGCGTGGAGAGTGACGTGACTGCTGACAACGCTGTGGGTAGAGAAGCTCCTGCGCAAGCCAATGGAATCGCGATCGAAACTCCAGCGGGAAAGGAAAGCTCGGTGCCGCCCAAGCCACGCAAGATGGGATCCATAGGTGCGCCCAGACGCCTTCGCAGTGGGAGCGGTAGTGGCAGCAACAGTCAGGGTGGCAGCTCCGTGGGCACGGTGCTCAAGCGCAGCGCACGCGAGCGGACGGGCAGCGGCAACGGCCTTAGCGCCGTTTCGGGTGGCACCAGTGGCGGCATCGTGGTCGGCAGCATCCGCCGGCGCCACCGCACGGGAGGACTGAACCGCCAGGAGTCCAGCGATGATGACGAGGCCGCTGCTGCTGCTGCGGACACAAAGAAACCCAAGCGTACGCCTCTACATCCGGATGAGGTATTCATATAAGTGTATACTAACCATACGATTGTTGATATCCACTTTCAGCCAAGAAGACAACACGCCAGCCGAGCCTGCGCAACGTGGCCGCGCTCGTGCGCACGGGCATCCGCAACTCGATCCGCGAGAACCGACAGGCCGAGGCCAGCAGCTGCGACGACGCGGCCGCCAGTGGCGCGACCAAACCCGCCGCGGGCCTCGAGCGCAAAGGCTCGGCCACGTTCGCCGCCGTTGCCCACCAGGTCGTGACCTCGAAGCGCGCGGCCAAAGGCTTCATCTCGATGTGGGCGCGCGACTCGAATGCGATCACGCACGTGTTCAAGGGCATCCACATGGAAAAGAAGAAGCTCGACCTCAAGACCGTGGCCTCTGAGTACAAGGAGACCAAACGCCGGCAGTTCTACCAGGAGCTCATCGTGTACCTCGTCTTCCTCCAGCTCTTCTTCTCGACGCTCGCCTGGCTGCCCGTGCACGACAGCTATGAGCAGAACGACGTCGTGGGCTCGGTCACGTGCCGCGAAGAAGGCGTGTGCGAGCTAAAAAAGTTCAGCGACATCTATGAGTTCGCGTCGATACTGTCGGAGCACCTATGCGAGAAGAAGGACGTGGCGGCCCAGTGGGTACGTCTCGGCGGCGTGCGTTTCCGCCAGGTGCGCGTCCAGCAGCAGCAGTGCAAGGTCTACAACGGCTGGTACACGCCGTGCTACCCATTCTACGATGCCGAGACGGAGGAGAAGGCCCCTATCCTGGGCCACGAAGGCAGCGATCGCGTGTACAAGTGGAACGACGGGCTCGGTCCGTTGCAGCCCGAGCTCTACCACTCGGTCTTGGCCATGTTCTCCCCGCTTGAGAGCTACGGGAACGGCGGCTACGCGGTGGACTTGTGCCAGGTCAAGGTTGACGACTTGCAGGAAGACGACTGGCTATCCGTGTCCACACGTGCACTCGCGATCGAGTTTGTGCTGGTGAATCCGGTCACGCGCGTGTTTACGATCGGCCTCCACGTGTTCACGATGAGTCCGTCGGGCCACATGGAGCACTATCCGCACAGCTCCCACCTGCGTGTTATCGGCTTGGAAGAAAACGAAGTCCTGAGCGAGACCTCGCATCACCACGGCTCGGCTAATGCCAGCAGCTCTATTGCCAGCAGCCACAGTACCGTGTCCAACATTGTCAGCTGGATCTCCGACAGTGCTGCGCTGCTCGCGAGCGCGTTCGACCACCGGATCCTGCTCTGGATCGGACTCATCATGTTTTTCATCACGTACGCGATCGGCGAGGCCACGGAGATGTCGACCATGGGTGCCAGCTCGTACCTGCGACTCGACATGTGGAACATCTTCGAGCTCTCGCACCTGACGCTCTTGGCGTGCATCCTCGTGTACATGGCGCGCTTCTACATGGCCTCGAGCACGTTCGCGACCGATCTGAACGTGCTCATGAGCGGCCAGGAGGTCGAAGAGGTCGATCACTCCAACATGCAGATCCTGCTGCGCAACTTCCAGCGGCTCTCTGATGTTGCGTCCCTTGCGGCGGCGGTCAGTTTGCTCAAGGTGTTCAAGTTCCTGCGCATGAACTCGACGCTGAACCTGCTCTGGCGCGTGCTGGGCATGGCGATTCGCGACCTCATGGGCTTTCTCGTGATCTTTAACCTGATCTTCCTGGGCTACTCGGCCATGGGCAGCTACGCGTTCGGTTTCGCGCTCGAAGAGTTCTCAACGATCGGCAAGTCCTACGGCACGTGCTTCCAGATGCTCGCGGGCGAAATGGACTATGGCCGCCTGAGCCAGGCAAACCCGCGCATCGCGCCGGTGTTTATCGGCACGTTTGTCGTGCTCGTGTTCCAGATTCTCGTCAACATGTTTGTTGCGATCCTGTCTGAGTACTACGAGTCGGCCAAGAACGACGACGGTAGCGAGGAAGATATCGAGTATGACGTGCTCACACGCGTGCGCAACTACCTGCGTGCCTGCGCGCCGACCGTCGTGGCTAACAAGAACGAAGTGATCCGCCTCATCCCCAAGCAGGCCGTGCGGCTCATCTCGACCAACCTCGTTGACCAGGAGGAGACGCGCCAGCGCGCCAGGAAGCTATTCCGAGGTGCTGTGTGGCGCGTCGTGGCGCTGTTGCGTTTTGGCATGAAATTCGACCGGCGCATCCAGTTTGGCGACCGCAAGAGCCACGCGCCTATGGGTGCGAGCGCTACAAACAAGGACGCCATGGTCACGCACATCCGCCTCTCGGAGAACTTTGACCACAAGACGATCAAGGAGATGATTCCGATCGGCATCAAGATCCGCCTGAAGGGCGACTCGCTGCTCGGTGACGGCATCGCGCTCAAGGTTGTACGGCACAACAATCTCTCGGTCGAGTGCGTTGTGCTGGACAACGAGGACGGCGGCAGCAGCTCTGCGACGAATGGACGGCGCTCTAACCGCAAGCCCCTCAGTCTCCGCTCACTCTCAGCGAAGAGCTCTTTTGATGAGAGCGACTTCGACTTGGACGGCTTCAACGACCCATCTGCGCCTCGCGAGCGCGTCCTGGAGCTGCTCGGGGGCGAGAAGCTCCGCATCCCGTGGCAAATCTTTGCGTTCCACGTGTTCCGCAGCTTTCTGAAAGAGGTGCGCATGGGTCTGCTGCGCGCGATCAAGCTTTGGAACTACTCCAAGTCGCAGCTCGTGGATGACTACCACCTGGGCCTGCTCTTTGAGAGTGTGCGCGCCGACGGTCGCTCGAGTCTTCGCTACGACGAAGTCTACCGCATGCTGGACCTATACCTGCGCAAGGACAAGAAGAAGAGTCTGTGCACCCAGGCCGAGGTGCGCCAGGAGGCCCTGCAGGTCATGTACCGCTTCCGCCGGTGCCTCATCGACATGCCGTCGCGCGAGAAGGAGGGTCACAACTACAGGCCCAAACCCGTGGACACGTCGACCGTCGAGCTCGGCCAGCTCGAGTACCTGGGAGACATGCTCGCGCGCAATTGCCACGACATGTGGGCGCTCGAGCGGCTCAAGCAAGGCTGGGTCTACGGTGTCCAGCGCGACGACGCGAAGAAGAAGCACCCGAACTTGATCCCGTACAAGCTGCTGTCTGCGGACGAGCAGGCCTTCGACTACCGCTCGTCGCTCGAGACACTCAAGTCAATCCTGTTCATGAACTACTCGATCGTACGGCTCAACCACGCCGGCAGCTTTCAGGAGTCCATGTCCATGTCTATGTCGCGCTCCCCATCCATGATGTCGGACATTGTCGGCGATGGCAATGGCTCTGTCAATGGTTCTGTCAATGGCGATGGAGCTGCGCGCGCAGACATTTCGGAGAATGCGACGCCAGCGTCCCCCGAAGTTAAGGGCAAGAAGCCCGTCCCGGCACTGCTGCGCGAGGCCATGAGCTTCCGCCGCAACAGTCTCATGGAAGACTCGGCCTACTTCACGACCTACTTCAACGAGAACAACGTCGCCGAAGTGTACCGGCCACTGCCGATCGACACGTCGAGCGTCGAGCTCCCGCCGCGCCTGCTGCGCCTCGTGGATCTGCTCTCGGAGAACGCGCACGAGGTGTGGGCGAAGGGCCGCATGGACGAGGGCTGGACTTACGGCCCACAGCGAGACGACGACACGAAGAAGCACCCGTGCCTCGTGCCCTACATCTTCCTCACAGACGAGGAGAAGGAGTACGACCTCAACATCGCCAAGGAGACTCTCAAGACGCTGTTGGCGATGAAATTCACGCTCGTGGACCGCTCGAGCAAGTACTAAACATCAAACGGTTTGTATTCTCTCGCGTAAAAATGGTGAGTTTGGTTCATAGACTGTGTAGAGTTTATTCATCGGTAGGATTGTGTATTTGAAGGTGTGCTAGTGCTGATGGAGAGAAAAATTGGTATGCAGCTGATAATAAAGATGGTGGTGTCGAGCTCTTTTGCTCTCCTGTCCAGTCATTCGCTGCCTTATAGCACTGTGGTGGAAAGCGTGTCGGCGGCCTGCTCGATCGTCTGGCACAGGCGGATGAGCTCGCGCTTGATCGTGATCGTGTTGCCGCGCTTGAGTTCCTGTGTCACGCCTGGGTAGTACCCCACACGGTAGTCGTCCCACTCGGAGATGCCGTACAGCGACTACCATATACACGCACACAAAGTGGTCAGCCGACAATTTTGAGCACCAATTTCCCACTTTTCCGATAATGTTGAGCAAAACCCACAGAGTCGCAAAATACGTACGTGCTTGAGCCAGGGCATGTAAGGCAGTCCCGCGGGCAGCAGGAAGGCCTTCTCGGTCATGAGCAGCCGCGTGTTCATCTCACGCACGCGCTTGAGGTCCACGATGAGTTCACCGTTGATGAGGTTTACCATGTGGTCCGACATGTCGCGGATCTCCTTGGTCACAGCCACGGCCGCGGTCTCGAAGATCGCGATTGACGAGCTCAGGCGTGTGAGCGGCAGCGAGCCAGCAAGTCCGCTCTTGGTGATCGCGTCCACGAGGTAGGCTTCGCCGTAGCGCAGATCGCGGGCCACCTCGGTGAAGTCGTACTGGAGGAAGATCGCGTCGCTGAATGAGAGCATGATGCTCCCGTAGAGCTGCGCGGCCGCGCGGTGGAACGTAAAGCCCGGGTCGGCGTACTTCTTCATCCACTCGATCGTGTCGTTGCCGCTGTTCTCGACGCCGTAGTAGTTGCCGTCGAAGCTCAGCTCCATGGATGGGATGCCCAGGCGCGCCAGAAACGGCGAGAGGCGGTTGCCCGAGCCGGGCAGGTCGATCTTGGGCAGCTTGGCCGAAGGGGACTTCGTCTTGGTGGCCAAAAGCCAGGCCGAGAAGACCGAGTTGCCCGCGTCCGGCAGGTCCTCACGACTGAACGTCGTGTTGAGCGGCAGTATCGCGATGTCGGGCTCGTCGTCGTCGTCGTCCGACACGTTAGCGTCCGTGGTGGTCGTGGGTGCTAGACTTGCGTCCACAGTGGTCTCCAGCAGGGTGCGCTTTGTGGACGAAGTTGGTACCGCCGTGAAGAGCTTGTCGACGACCACCTCGGCCTTGGGCTGCTGCACTTGGG
Source organism: Globisporangium paddicum (assembly GCA_023334015.1). Taxonomy (NCBI): domain Eukaryota; phylum Oomycota; class Peronosporomycetes; order Pythiales; family Pythiaceae; genus Globisporangium; species Globisporangium paddicum. The sequence goes on from JAASFV010000032.1 coordinate 26,398, forward strand.
CCGACATGAGGTAGATGTTCTTGCGCAGCGAGGCCGCGGCTTCGCAGTCGAGCGGGCCTGTGCCGCGGACGACGTCCCGCAGGTTCAAGTACACGATGCCGCGGCCGCCGAGGTGGCTGAAGTGACGGTCAATCCACTCGGAGCTGCCTACGGAGCCAAACTGCTCGCCCCCAAAGGATGCAAAGAGCAGCGTGCGGTGCGGCACCCAGCCATTAGTCAGCAAGTTGCCAACGGCGCGCAGCATCTCGATGAAGACGGCGTTGCCAGAGCCCGGGGAGGCCGCACCAGCGTTGAGTGAGTCGCGCTGTGAGCCCACGATCACGTATCGGTCGCCTTCGCGCGAGCCCTTGATCGTGATGAGCAGGTTCCACACTTTCTTGAGCGAGTACTTGTTCTTGTTCTCAATGTTGATCACCATGTCGCTGGGTCCCACGCGGTAGGTTGGGTTGAGCCCTCCAGAGACTCCGAGGGAACCGAAGACCTCCGTGGCATTCTGACCAGAGGTCTTGACGACCGACTCCAGCAGCGTGAGTGCGAGCTTGGCGCTCACGGGCATGCTCACGATCGCCGGCAGGATGTTGTATGTGTTGTTCTCGGAGAACACCTCGTCGACCGTGATGCGGTCGATCGCCGCGGCCGAGAAGCCGTCAGGCGTCGATGGGTCGCCGTTGCCCATGTAGACACTGCCGAAGGACGCCTGGTCGCTCACGCGCCACGGACCGTCGGGGAACGGCTTGCCCTTGCTGAAGCCATCATCCGCTGGATCACTATGGATCAGACCAAATCAAGTTGGTTAGTTCAATAAAGACTTTCAAGCCAAACAAAATTCACTGACAAGAGCCTGACTCACTTGTACGTGAGAATACCGGCGGCACCGTGCTTGCCGGCGATCACGACTTTGGCCGGGAGCGTGATGTCGCCCATGCGCACGAGCACGATGGCGCCGGCGACGCTCACGTTGGCCTTCTTGAGCGCCGCGTAGTCCTTGGATGTGCCGAAGTTGGCGAACACGAGCTTGCCTGTGGCGCTGCCGTTCTTCGAGTAGAAGTGGAAAGGCGGTAGCTGCAGCATACATAAGAAGGATCGTCATGAGAGCTTCTAATCTATAGAGCCAACGAAATGAGGAGTACATACGGGCATGCGCGCGCTCTTCTTGGTCTTGAAGTTGCTCATGAGGTCGTAGAGCGCTGTTGTAGCGTTCGCCGCGTTCCGGACTTCGATCTTGAGTGTCTCAGGTTCGTTCACGAGGATCTCGAACTCGTCCATTTTGATGAGCTCCTCATCAATGCCAAAGTCGATCGCCTTGGAGCGAATGTACTTGGCCATCTCGTAGTCTCCCGAGCTCCCCGTGTGCCGATTGCCCTAGAGAATAGCCAAACATGTTAGCTCAAGTTATAGACCTGGCCATAGAGCTATATTCTAAAAATTCACCGAGGTGTACTGCTCCAGGTTCTCCCTGGCGCCTTTGGCCGTCGTCGCCGACATGAACCGCTGCTGCGTCGGCGGGAGGGCACTAAGTGGTGCAAAAAAAGGTCACAAAATCACAATGTTAGGATTGTCGGAAAACCAATTTCCACAAGAATCATAACAGTACCTGAAGGACTCGTGCTCCGAGAGGTACTTCATGAAGAGCACGCAGAGCATGACAGACATGAAGAGTCCGAGGACTGTGGCCATGCCCACACGCTTGCGGCGCGTGATCTCGTCGTCCGTGAGGTCCTCGTCCATCTGTCCGACGCGCGGCGAGTCGATGTAGAGGTTCCTGGCGCCCAGCAGATGCGAGTTGGACTCGTCCACGTCGTCGTCCGTGCCATCTGCGCCATCCATGCCATCGCTGGGATGCACGAGGTCGAGCTTGAGGTTGCGCTTGGGCTGCTGCTGGAGCGAGTCGCTCTTGATGATGCTAACCTTGTCTTCATGTCTGCTCACGCCCATGGCTACCACTGTGTTTCCCCCCACGGCGCGCGTTTTAAGCTGTGAGCTCTGGCGGAAGCCGCTCGATGGTCATGGACCTCGCATCTCATGGCCACCAAGTGTATTTTGAGATTAGGTGAAACCCTGGGAGATAGCCAACGGAGCTATAAATAGCAACAGGATTGAAGCTGGTTGGTGGGCTAAGAATAACGAGCCAATGCGATTGGTGAGCGACTAGGGTGTCAGCTAAGAATAGCTTATTGGGTGGATCCGTTTTGCTGTGTTGCATCCCAGTCCCATATCAAGAAATTCACACGCTTATGAATAGATCCTCAGTATAAGATTGAGAGCTAAAGATGACCACCATGCGCTGCTGGAGGGCTCTTGCTCCTCATGAATGTTGTGGGCTCCCAAGTACCAGGCCTCAATTGAGGGACTGACATTGGTGGCGACACCTGGAAAGGCTTCTTGCTATCTGTAGAGGGAAGCAATGGCAGCACGCATTTGAAACTCCGAGTAGAATGGAAGGCTGGGTCCCCGCCACTGGACAGATAGATACACAACTCGAGAGTGTCTTTCTGCAGCTGTCTGTCATCGTTTTTATCACACTGATACCTATCCGCTCATCCTGATCGCCATTCATTGTCTTCTATCAGGAGCAACGAGCTGGCAAGCGGATCCGATCAAGTCCAGACGTGTCCTGCTGCTCTCATCGAAAGATCCTTGAGCTGCTCAGCAAAGCCCTTCTCTCACTGGAGAGCCATCCTAGTGTCGTGCGCACAAACACAAAGCCCATGGAGCTTTGGACGTCAATAGGCATCCACTCAAATCAACTCGTAAACCTCTCTCGCTGTGTGTTGGTAATGCGCGGCTGTCATGTCATTAGGATCCTCAATCCCCGTCTGGCCTTCCCTATGCGCACGTACCTGCACGTCGTATCGTTAGGATACCATCAGCGGTTTGTACTGAGGCGTTTCTGTGGCGGGCCTGCACCAGCTAATGGGCATTGTATGGGTGACATATGCAGATCTCTCCTGACAGCAACGCACATGCACAAGCGCACTGCTGCCATATTGCTGATCGCGAGCAGCTCTAAACTGAACAAAAAATGTAGCCATCTGGTCTCGTGATTACTGTTTTGAACCTTTTCGTCATCAAATCTTTTGGAACTTAGCTTCTGATTGGTCATAAATGCAGATTTAACATGATTCCAGCAAATGGGAGCGCGTATGGTCAGTTTGTGCGTTCAGGGAAGAATGGAAGAACGCGCCAGTTCCTATTGGCGCCATGAGCTCCATAGAGCTGCCATCACCAACCAGCAGAGCCGTTGAAGCGCATTCCATTCGAGCCAACTCGCCTATGCACGACGAACGCACGTGACGTCAACATCTGCTCAGCCTGGTAGTCTGATCAGCAGCTCAACTCGCGTGCAAGCGAGCAAACGAGCAAACGAAGAGCTCCAATAACAACTTTGTGTGCTTCACAAGTCGTGCGCAAGTGTTGTTTGACAAGCAAGCAAGGGGCGCAAGTTGTGCTTCTGTGCTGTGAGTGTGTGGCTGCAGACGCGACGGCGGAAGAAGAAGACGCGGTGCAACTTCTTCCATTTTCCTATTTCTATCCGTCTACCTGCGCTCACGCTCTCTCGTGGAAGGAATCGCTCATCTGTGTGGCAACGGATACAGGAAGCAAACAAGCGTTCGCTCCCACACGCAAGTCGCCGCAACGCAACGCGGCTGCGGGGCTTGCTTACTTGCGACAACAAGCACACACACGCACAGCAAGGCTTGCGATGCAGCACCAGCTCGCGGCGTTAGCGCTCTCGACGGGCCAGGAGCGCGCGATCCAGGTGGCGGTCTACCTCTCCAGCTCGCTCTCGCTCATTGGCATCTCGTACGTGATCTTGCACTTCTGCTGGCAGCACTGGTTCGCGCGGCGACGGCGCTCGCAGATGGACTTCACGGCCAAGCTCGTGTTCGTGCTTTCGCTCTTCGACCTCGCGACGATCCTGGCGCGTATCGTGGGCCGCGCCGTGGTCAACAACCCGCTGCTGTGCAACATCCAGGCCGCCGTGCTGCACACCACGGGGCTCGGCAGCTGCCTCTGGGTTTGCTGCATGGCCTTCTACCTGTACCGCTGGATCGTCGGCGGCGAGAGCGACGCCAAGCGCCAGTCGCGCTTCTCGCTCTTCCTCGCGATCGCGCTCGTGCCGAGTCTGGGCTCCGTCGTGTACCACGTGGCCACGCACCGGTACGGCGACGCGACATTCTACTGCTGGCTCAAGGAGGATCGTTTCATCCTGCTGCACTTCTACGCCTTCTACGTCGTCATGGTCGTCTACATCATCGTGCTCCACGCGCTCATCCACTTCAACATGAAGCGTCGCGTCGCCTGGTACGTGTATACGTTTGCTTGTTTGATTTGGGGGCTTGTTGTTGTTGTTGTTGTTGTTGTTGTTGTTGGTTGGGCAACCAAACAAGCGCAACAACTTGCTAACATTGCGCAACTTGTGTATGTTCGTTTGTATGTTTTCAGGCATGATACCGTGGAAGCCGACACGTCGTCGATGCTCATACGGCGCAAGAACCTGCTGTACATCGTCGTGTTCATCGTGCACCGCGCGCCGATGATGGCATACCGAAGTGAGTAATTCTCCACAACTCTCCCACACAAACAACCCAAACAAGCCAGCAAGTGTTTGTTTTACAAGTTTGTTCTTGTGCAAAATCTGATTCTAACACAACTTGTTGTTGGTTGCTGCTGCTACCAAACAGTACTGGAGACGTTCAACCTCCACAGCTTTGAGCTCGGGCTCATCGCGCAGATCATTCTGGATCTGGACGGCCTCTCCAACTCGATCGTGTATGGCGGTCTCTGTCGGCGGCAGTCCTTTGAGCAGGACGAACAGCTGCCTCGTGGCCGCACGTTCCCCGCCGACAGTGTCTCGTCGCCCTCGAACGAGAGCTTTGACGAGTTTGTCAAGAAGCACGGCGGCATGCAGCACTTTGGCGATGACCTGGACCTCACGATGCTGACGTCGACCCACGAGACAGGCACGACGACCACGAGCTCGAGCCGCACGCAGCAGTGCCTCTTCTCCACGGGCGCCGACGACATTCTTATGCTCTCGTCGATCCTCAACTGTCCCCCACCCATGGACTCGCAGCGCAAGAGCTCGTGGTCCTCGCAACAACAACAGAATGCGACACGCAAGGCCAGCTACGAGAAGCTACAGCGGAAGCGGAAGGTGACAAACATCCGCCCAAAGAAGCTACCGCTCTTCGTCTCGACCTTCAACATGGGCGAACAGAACGTGAAAGAGAAGGAATTGGTGAGTTAGCTGTTTGTGCTTGGGGTGTAATCCATTTGTACTCTTTGTACTAACAGGCCTTGTGTGTTTGTTTGTGTGCCTAGGCCGACTGGATCCCACTGGGCTACCAGGTGTACGTCATTGGCGTGCAGGAGTGCATGGACCTCGCGGACCTCCAGGCCAAGATCCACCACCGTCTTGTCGTGGGCTCGCAGTGCAAGTTCGTGTACTACTCGCGCGAGATCGGCAAGCGCGCGACTGCGCTCGGATACCACGGATATATCGCGCTCACGGTGTTTGTGCGCGAGAGCGCCGTACTCGAGGGCCGCTTCCAAATGCCGTACCGCCAGAGTTCCAACAAGAGCGCGCAGGAGGTCTTCCGCGGCAAGTCCCTGCTGGTCTTTGGCCGCGCGTCCAACAAGGGGGCTGTGGGCATGTCATTCCGCTACGAGAACACGTCGTTTGCGTTCGCGACGTGCCATTTAGCGTCCGACTCATCCTCAAACCGCCTACCGAAGCGCAAGAAGTCCCGCGAGAGCAAGCACAAGACGCCCGCGTCCAAGTTTGAGCGCCGCAACCAGGACGCAATGCAGATCCTGCAGCAGCTCTACCTCGATGACGAGGACTACGGCTTTGGATTCCCGCTGCTGCATCACCACAGCTTCATCATGGGCGACTTCAATTACCGGATGACGCGTTGCGACACCAGCCCACAGGAAATGCTCGAGCTGTTCACGCAGGTAGGGGCTGCGAAGGCCTTGGCAGCAACAGCGTTGCGGCATTCGACAGAGGTGATTGACGTTGTAATCCCGTTGCCATCGTCACTGCCGTCCGTGCTCTCGAGCGACGAGACGATCGAATCGCCCACGAACAGCTACGACTTCCAGCAGTGCGTCACACCCAAGCTCGAGCGGGAGATTCAAGCTGCCCCTGCAGCTACCGCAACGCTCATGTCGCTTGTGGAAGACCACGACGAGCTCCGCGCGCTGCTCAACAGCAAGCAGCTCTTCTACGGCTTCCAAGAGCCACCTGTGAGTTTCTACCCGACGTTCCGGCGCATCCGAGGCGAGCAGCTCAACCCTGAAGACCCGCAGTCGTTCCTCGACAACTTCACGCTCATCACGAGCAAGGGAGGCTATCGCGTTCCATCGTACACGGATCGCGTGCTCCACTCGTCGCTCCCAGGTTCGCAGGACATGATCGAGTGCATCGCGTACTCGTCGTGCGAGAGCGTGACGTCGTCCGACCACAAGCCTGTGTTTGGCATCTTCCAGGTGACGCTCAACGAGTTTGTGCTCGACCAGAACCTAGCTGCAACACTGTCACCGAGGCACCCGCTGTCCCCTTACGCGGCTGACGACTCGCTCTGGACCAACTCTGGCGGCGGCCACCTCAACATCCTCAACTCGGCGATGACCAGTGCTGTGGCCGCAGGACGGATGAAAGACGTGCCTGGCACCTGTGAGATGCGGCTCAAGATTGACTTTCGGTCGATTCACTGGATGGACGCGATCGACTTCCAGCCAGGCCCGACATTGTTCGACCGTGTCGAGGACATTGAGTTTGGTTTCCTCTTCCCAATCCCGTGCGAAGACGTGTTCTCGCAACAGCGCAAGCTCCACGAGGTTGCCGAACACCTCACGTGGATGGACAGCGGCGGCGGCAGCAAAGGTGGCGGTGGCAATACGAATGGCCTCGGCTCGGACTTTGCGTCGACCGTCACGCCCACGTCCAACTTCCACACGATCAAATGGAACAACTTTGTCGAGGGCGGGCTGCGGTACAACACGATGGCGCAGCCGAGCGGCAAGAAGCACGTGGCGATCCTCATCCGCGCCCAGTCGCGGGCCCGCGGTATGTCGCGCACGTCCTCGGGCACGGCTATGCTCGGGTCCCCGTTCGTGCAGCCCGACTCAACCAGCGCAGGTGGGAGCGACATGGGCTCGGGACGAGGTCAGATCTTGACGACCGTGCCCGCGGCCTCGGAGCAGATCCTGGGCCAGGGTACCTTTTGTGTGGACGCGACGGGCAGGAAGAGCGAGACGTCCATCTCGCTCACGGTTGGCGGCAAGCTGCTCGGGCGTCTGCAGCTCCAGGTTGCGCTCCAAGTGCGGCGGCATCAACGGTGAGGAGCTGTGCTATGAGTCCATTCGTGTAGATATATATTGGTATGTGAGGCGTATGAAAAAGAACCTCGTTGGGTTGTGTACAATATAGCGATATCCGTACAGGAGGTACCACCATTTTCAAGTTCGTAGCTGCCCATGATTGACATGGGTACATATAGAGTCCACTATATGGGAAGAACCTATAAACGCATCCAAATCAACACCTTCAAAGTCGAAGAAGGGAGAAAATAGCTCTTCGCGGATCACAAGCTCGTGTGCATATCACGCACGTCCCTGAGAGTCTGATCGACAGTCACACACGCAAACGAAGGCATGGGGCACACTGGTAGCGTGCAGCGCGGTGCGCGACGCGCCAACCCGAACGGCGCGCTCTACGGCGAGCCCCTGGGGTCGCACCCGGCGGGGGCCGTCAACCGCGCCGACTACTCACCCGCGCAGCTGCAGGCACTCTACCTGAGCCGCGGGCGGCCGGACATGGGCTTCATGTCCAACCAGGCCATGCTGCCCAAGGACGTCCCGGAGATGCAGCAGACGAGCACAGTCAAGAACCACGTGAACCTGCAGAAGAGCTCGCTCAAGCTCGTGCCCATTGAGAATGGCAGCTCGTCACGGCCGCTCGTAAGCCTCGAGTTCCAGTTCGACGCGACAAAGTCCTGCCGCGTCACAGTCTTCCTCGTGGCGCTCGAAGAGATCGACGACGACACGGGCTGTTCGCGGTACTCGCAGCAGCACAAGGATGTCCCGGCACTCTCGTGCGACTTCCCCGAGGGCCTCTCGCAAAAGTTCAGCCTCCTGGAGCATCTCGCACCGACGATCGAGACAGACTCCAGCAGCACCGAGGAGCTCTTTGACCTGAGTCGGTTCAGTGAGAGCGAGCTTATTTACCAAGAAGGCACGCTCAAGTTCCCGCTCATCATCATGCTCGAGGTCCTGAACAGCAACGGTGGTGATGAGAGCAGCCGCTCGACTAAGAGCGCGCCGCAGTCGCAGTCCACGTTCTGCACCTTTGCCAGGCAGCCCAGCATCACCGGCGGCTGGGCCATCAAGATGCTCAAGCAGAAGATCCAGGTCGACGGGCTCACATACGAGCTCCAGGAGATCTACGGTATCGACGGCTCGCTGGCCGCCGCGCCCAAGAACGACGCCGGTAACGTTGGCGGCGGTGAGAATGCCACGGGCGACAAGAAGGGCGCACTCGACGAAGTTGAGATGCCCGACGGCGCCGAGTGCATCATCTGCATGTGCGAGGCGCGCAATACGACCGTGCTGCCCTGTCGCCACATGTGCCTCTGCGGCGAGTGCGCCGAGGCGCTGCGCAAGAACTCGAGCACGTGTCCGATCTGCCGGACGCGCGTCGAGGGCCTGCTGCAGATCCGCGTGGACGCCAAGGACCAGTCCGACTCCAAGGACTGAGAGCTCCATTCAGGTTTTATCACCCACCCACTCACCGCTAGGAGCACGCTGACAGGAGATACGAGGCTGTACACGCAAACTTGTAGCTTCTTGTTTTCTTTCTTCACGATATCTAAGACTGGCGCAGCAATCCGCCCATTTAAAGTACTCGACCACTTCTTCTCCTCTGCTCTCTGGGGACTTCTCTCGTCGGCTGGCTCGTGTCGAAACTTCTCTAATTTCTTCGCTCTCATGCTCTTCTTGTACACACGCGCGCCACTCTGCCAGCTCGTCCTTCGTTCGCTTCTCTCTCTCCAGATGCTGAGCTGCACGAGTCCAGCGAGCACCCGAACCAATCTCCAAGGCTGGTAATTCAAACGTAAACAAAACTAAGTAGATGTACTGCCACCAGGCACTGTCGACTCGGGCTCGAGGTGTCGCAAGCTGAAGTCGACTTGAACTCATTGGAGAGCCCTAGTTCTTTTTCCACAGGCCCTTCATCTGAACAACACAAGCAGCAAACAAAAAGGTCAGTTTGACACAAATTCAAGGCGACATTGTGGCGACAATAATTTCGAGCGTACCAGACTCGCAATCTGCTCAGGGGCGTCGCGCGCACGCGACAGCGAGCTTGTGGGAAGACTACTGGCCTCTGCTCCGACAGCGGTCTGCTGGGCTGGACTGCCATTGCCAGACTTGGAGTTCGCTCCCAACGCCGAGTCACTGTTGCTGTGCAGAAACACGCGTGGTCTTCCGGGAGTCCCCGGGTTCGGACTGGAAGATACGGGCTCCTCCAAGTACTGTTGCTGCTGTTGCTGCTGCGGTATCTTGAGTTGGAAGTCTTGGTGATACTCGGCCAGACTGTGCATCCCGCCTGAGCGTTGACCGGCACCGTGCCCAGGACTGCCCGAGTTGTTGTTGCTATTGTTGCTGTAGTTGTTGTCTGCGCTAGAGTTCGAACCGTCCGAGGTCGTGGGGGAAGAAACCTTGGCACTTGCCACTTTTCGGCTCATCATGTCGAACCTGTGATGTATTTCGTGGGGGGTTTTAAAATTGCACAGCGTCAGTGCACTCACTCACTCCTTGCTGGTGGTTCTTTCATACAAATCGCTTCTCTCGCTATCCTCAGACGTACATTTGCTCACGCTTCTTCAGCTCGCCCTCGCGACGAACATAGTCGATCTCCAGCTCTGCAAGACATCATGTCAAACAGGATATCACAACGGTATGAGCACAGCAGAGTCACACAACCAGCGGTCGTACCACAACAATTTCTCACCTTTGAGCTTCTTCTCACGAGCGATCAGTGCGGCCTCCTGGCGGCGCAGGTCCTCTTCGATCGCTAACAGCTCCTTCATCTTCTGGCTGTACGTGTTCTGCAGCTGCTGTTCTGGTGAGGGGGCATTCGCTGCAGCGTACGCTCGCAGTCGCTGCTGGAGCTGCGGCACGCGCTCCAAGTCCTCGATGCGAGGTCGTCGCGAGCGCTGACGGTGGAGCATCCATCGGATGACCTGGAAGAGGCCCTCCGAGTACTGCGCGGGGATGCGCGTAAATTTGCCCGCGTTAATCTTCTTGGCGAGCGCGAGCTGGTTCGTGGCGTCGAATGGCGGGCTACATATATACAGCAATGTGAAAAAATGGACAAAAGTAGGACACCATGCTCACGAACAAGTTTACGTACGCCAGCGTCGCCATCTCGTAGAGCAGGCAGCCGAGCGCCCAGATGTCCGAGCGCTCATCGTACGTCATCTCGTTCACCATCTCCGGACTCATGTAGTACGGCGTGCCGACATTCGTTTGCGCAAAGCGCGACTCGCTGCTCAGCTCCTTCGCGAGCCCAAAGTCGCCGAGCTTGGCGTTGTTCTAGTGGACCACAACGCTTGGTGAGCCAAACAGACACAGGAAGTCAGGGTCATGGATCATTGTCTGGCACACGTACATTGGAGTCCAGAAAGATGTTGCCCGGCTTGATGTCGCGGTGCAGAATCGGACGCACGACGTTGCCCTCGCGGTGGCGGTGGCATTCCTTCAGCGCCAGGAAGATGTGTGTGAAAATGTGCCAGATGAAGCCTTCTTCAATGTACGACCTGGCATATTTTGTATGAACAAGAGTGGCATCTGAGTGAGTACGAGAGACACATAAAAGGCCATCACACAGCAAGCTAATAGACGCACCCTTCACGCTTCTTGCGCTTGATGTACTGGCTCAGGTCACCGCCCTCGCAGTACTCCATGACGATGTAGATCTTGGTCGCCTGCTTGTCAATCACGCGGTCCAAGTAGCGCACGATGTGCGGGTGGCGCAGCTCGCGCAGGATGTTCACCTCGCTCACGATCAGTTGCTTCTCCTTCTCGCTCATCTGCCCATAGTTCACCTCTTTCCACACGAGCGCCTACGCAAAAAATAAACCACACACTCGGCTATCAGTCCATGTCTGTAGGCACCATGTCCACGCCCATTCCTTCACACGCACGCACTACATGAAATGAACACGAGAGCGAAGCCATTTCACATGCCACTCCATGGGCACGCAGGCGGCCAGCCATCGACACGTTCCACATCTCACGCCCACACACACGCATACGCACTCAAGAAGAAAGAACGCACCTTGCCGTCGGCCTTGCGCACGATCTGCGTGACCACGCCGAACGAGCCCTTCCCGATCACTTTCACCTGCTCGTACGCGTCCATACTGCTGCTGCTTCTTCACACGCGTGTGTATTGGCTCTTGTCTTTTAAGAGGAAGGGACGGAGGAAGGGGGCTCTCGACACGAAGGAAGGGGGCAGACGCGCGTTCCTTTCTTTCTCTCTTCTCTCGTTCGATCGGCGGCGTGGCGGTCGTGCTTCCTGAGCTCTTGGCTTGTGGGGCGGCCGACTAATTGAGAGAGAGAGAGAGAGAGGCGAGGCGACTGACTGTCTGGCGCCCAGAAGGCTCGTGGGTTGTAAGGACGGGCCGGCAAAGACGAGCCGCGCGTACCGCTCGGCTTGACTACTAGGTAGTCATCTGGTAAATCGCGACATAATATCCACCTGGATCTTTTTGAGATAAAAAGAGCCATCATAATTATTATCGGCGCGAGCGATTTTTTTCAGCATGGTGGCAGGCAGTCCGTTGGTTGCCTCGTTGTGCAGTTGGTAACAGGCGACGGCGGACCAGTCTGATGACACACAAGTCGCCAAGCGGGGTTCTGAACGTGTGAGTAATTCTGGCTGTGTCTGGGATAGGCGTGAGGTTATAGCTACACTTTATCCGATATACTGTATGTCGCAAATGTGCCGTGAAGTCGTCCCATGGGCCAAAGCTTGTGCGAGGGGCGCTGCTCACAAGGATGAAGGGGGACTGGATCTCACATTGTGACTCTATAATGTCACTGTATCTCGTATTATTTCACGATTGGCAGATAAGTCACATGACTTGTCATCAAGGGATCTATATCAGTCTACTACTGTATTACCGATACAAAACACTTTTGCGATAAACTCCAACTACTTCATGTAAGCATGTCTACCACTGAACGTGAATGAACCATTTGACGGCAACCTCATCAACACATTGATAAGTGACGATGACGCTGTCTTCGTGAATAGGCACACTCAACATCAGAATGGCAGCGACGATAAAGACAGATCTGCGAACTGCCTGCACGATATTTGTCGCTCCAACGATATTTGTCGCTCAATTGTCTGGTCTCATACTTGACTTCCCGGAAGCCAATATATATTCATGGCAGAGGGCTCACTCGGCTCGTTATTTGGCTCGAGCCGATTTTGTGATGGGCAGGCTCGCTGGAGAACTGCACAGCAACATCGTCCTCGATGTCTCTCGGTGCCCTACATCGAAACACCTCAGCAGCTCTACGAGCATGCCGCTCGCCATGGGTCACCGACATGCTCATACCATCCAAGGTGGTCATGTTCCCATTCTACACAGGCTCACGAAAAGAGTTGATGGCTGTTGCACAATGGATCTGCTCGTGAGAGTCCTTCTGATTTCAAGTGGGACCTCCTGATTTTTCGCGTCGCTTGGCACAGACCAAACCTCTTGCAGCGCAGCTTGCACTTGTATATTATTATGCAAGATCACACACGCATTCACCCATAGGCATTGAAACTCAGTACTCGGACGCGAGCAGCGACTCCGTGTCCGTGGTGTCGTCGTCGAGCGGCAGCGTCGTCTTCTTCGACTGGTGCGATCGGTTAAGCACCGAGCCGTTCTGGTAGTCAAGCACGTTGAGCAGCACGCCAACGACGCTGCCGAGAATGCCAAAAGTCACAAAGAGCATCTCGACGCCAGGGATGTACTTGCCCTCGCGGTTGTACTCCTCCGCGACGGCCAGCGGGAACAGCGCCAGCCCAATGTTCTGAAGAGAAATGAGAGAATGAGGGTCAGTCGACACTGTTCTCAGCAAACTGACTGAGTCATTCACTTGCAAATAGTGATACCTGGATGGATGTGATCGCCCCGTACGCGCTTCCGACATGCTTTGGCTCGACGATGTCTGATCCACACACAATCGTCAGTCAAGTATGAGAAACAGCAACAACACCCACCACACAAACAATGCACAACTTACATGGAACCGATGGCCACAGCGCGGCAGCAAAGACACTGTAGGACACGCCCTGCAGTACGAGCGGGATGTACAGACTCACGTTCGTAAGCCCGAGCATCACGTGCACGAGCGTGAGCGAGATCGGCGCGATGAGCGCCAGCAACGCACGCATTCCGATGCGGTCGACCATAAATCCCAGGAATGGCGAGATGATCGCCGAGATGATGTACGGGATGCTCATGGGCGTCGCGGCCTTCCCAGCGGCCTCCGCTTTCTTTTCGCAGTAGATCTTGGTGTATGGTCCGAACTTCCAGCCGACGTCGTCGCAGTTGATCTTGCTCTCGTCGATGAGCGGTGGTGAAGTGCTACATTCGAACTGGTCATTTGGGCGCTTGACCGTGCAGTTCGCCGACAGCAATGGGAGTGGCCACGAATATGGAGGTACGGGCGGACACTTATCATCGAGGCGCAAGCACTCAAATTCGTCAATGTACGCGCCCTGGCCGCAACGGCGACACTCGACGGGCGGCTCCTTGAAAAAGTCTCGCTCCATGAGCAGACTGCTAGCGACATTGTTGAACGGGATAACACAGCCGTACACGACGACGCAGCTGAGCGCCAGCAGCCAGAATGCTGGGCGGAAGTGGCGGATATCGCCAAAATTAATACTCTGGGCACTGCTGGTGTTGCCCTTGTTGCCGCCCTTGCGCGCTGTCTGCGCTGCGCGCTCCGCACGTCTGTCAATGGGGATGACCACGAGCACCGCGAGTGACGACATGATGCACATCGCCACGCCCGCCCAGAGCGCTGCTGATACATTGGACTCTCGCGCAATCATCGGACTGAGCTCGTTATTGATGACGCTTCCCAGTCGAGCCACACTCAAGTTGATACCAAGCGCAAGAGCTATAAAGTCAGCAACAAGGGCGTAGCTAGTTTAATATACCACAATAATAAGGCGCAGTTTTAGAAATACGTACCCAGCTCGCTATTTTTGAACCAGGACGCGACGAGCGTGCCCTGCGCGACGCCGAGGCTCTCACCGCCAAAGCCAAAGATGACGCGACCGATGAGCATCAGGTTAAAGTTGGACGTCGAGCTGCCGATCGCAAAGATGATCTGCCCCACGAGGATCGCCATTGAGAACGCGAGCAGCATGAGCCGCGCGCCGAAGCGGTCTACGAACACACCGCCAAAGAACGGCAGCAGGACATTCGGCACCGAGTACAGCGTGTACAACATGTTCTATGTGCACGTCCATCACACAGCAGAGCTCTCTCTCATTAGTCGTCGAGCTATACACACAAGCAATATACAAAAATGATAGTGGGTACATACAAAAAGGAACTCGAAGCGCTCCTTCGGGTACTGATTGAAGCGCTGCTGCAGTTGGGTCTTGAGCGCCGCAGGGTTGTCGAAGCAGTAGTAGTTGCCGATCATGAGCACGCACGAGAGCAGGAGTACGACCCAGCGCACGCGCTGCTGACTCTTCTCCATGGCGCTCGTCTTCTTCTTCGGGTTTCCTTTTGAGCTCTTGGATCTCTTTCTGAAGAGTGCGAAGAAGGCCTACTCGACTAAGTACGAGCGGAAGTCTGAAAGTCAAATTTGGCCAATCGCATCGCACAAGCTCTCCCTTTTTGTATCACTTTACCTTGATTGAGTGACATTATGAAGAATGTCACTAAACGAACAAAGAGCTGCTTGGACATCAAGAAAAATGCGCATCCTGTGGTGATCATGAAGGGGGAACGTGGCGGCGTCTTCAGTTCTTGAGTTCGCCCTGCCACTGCTGCGATGACGTCGCGTCCGCATGCGAGCGACCGCCATCCTGCGCTGCTGCGGTGGCTCGTGCTCGCGCTCTCGTGCTTCCTGCTCATGGGAAACTACTACTGCTACGACAACCCGGCGGCGCTCAAGAGCCAACTGCAGCAGCACTTTGGCGCCTACTCGCGCGACGCGTTCGAGATGCGCTTTGTAAATACTGAGTGCTCATTCGCGTGTGCATCAAATGGAGATCTTGTACTGCTTGTAACTTCATTTACCAGATGCTAAATGCAATACGTATGCGTATATGTGTGGTCTGTTGGCGATTCAGAATCTTCTCTACACACTCTACTCGATCCCAAACACCGTGCTGCCGTTCTTCGGTGGCGCATTCGTGGACCGCTTCGGCATCAACGCTGCCCTCGTGCTCTTTTCGTCATTTATCCTGCTCGGCCAGGTCATCTTCGCCTCTGGCTCGTCGTTTGAAAGCTTCGAGCTCATGCTGGTAAGCTGGGTTAAGCACCATGTTGCTGAGTAACGCAGCTGTATACTGTGCTAATGACGTCGAATATGCATGTTTGGATACGCAAGATCGGCCGCTTCGTCGTCGGCCTCGGAGGAGAATGCCTCTCAGTTGCACAGGGCGCGCTAGTGGTCGAGTGGTTCAAGAGTGAAGAGATGGGTACGCTTTTGTATCAATTAGGTGACATCACGTTTGAACGAATCGCTGTTCTGACAAGCTGTTTATGACTTCTCGCCAGCATTCGCCATGGGTCTCAACCTGAGTATCTCCCGTCTCGGGAGCGTCATCAACAATGAGCTGAGTCCGATTGTCGCTGAGGCGACGAACGTCTCGATCGCATTATGGGTCGGTGTGCTCATGTGCGTCGTGTCGTCCGTGTCTGTTCTGCTCATCGTCGGGATCAACATGAGAGTGAAGCAGAGCCAGTCGCTGCATGGGAAACAAGACGTTGAGGGCGACTTTGTACCAGAGAGCATCACGCTCAGCGATGTGAAGGACTTCCGCGTCAATGTCTGGCTGCTCGTGTTCAGCGCGATCGTGATCTACGGCTGCGTGATCCCGTTCAACAGTGTCGCGAGCAGTTTGTTAATGGAGCGCGACTACTTCAAGCAGCCGCCGCGCGAATGTCTGCGTTGTGGCGAGGGGGCGTACTCGGAGCTCCTTGATTGTACAACAGTTGCGGTCGAGTGTCCAAGCGTCCCACCGTACGCGTGGCCGTTGCCAAAGCTGTCGGCGAACTGTTCGATCTCAAACCCGCAGGACCAGCTCCAGTGCTCGACCTCAAGGCCGTACATTGAAGAGATCAAGATCAATTGCGATGACGACGCTTGGAAGAACGGGTCGCTCACGAAGACGTACTGCGCGAAGAAAGCAGAGGCAGCTGAGAGAGCAGCGACGCCCATGAGCATCCCGTACCTGATCTCGGCGATGTTCTCTCCATTCCTGGGCTTTGTCGTGGATCGCGTTGGGCTGCGCGCATTGCTGAACCTCGTCGCTGCGGTTGTGCTCATCGTCGCGCACAGCTTGCTGGGACTGACGAGCATCACGCCCTTCGTGCCTCTCGTTCTGCAGGGGTTCGCCTACACTGTGTTTGCCGCCGTGCTTTGGCCGTCAATCCCGCTCGTGGTCGAGGCGCACCACATTGGGACTGGCTACGGAGTACTCACAGCCGCGATGGTACGTCGCGCGGTACACATCTTTAGCAGGATATCTTTGGTTGGTGGTGTTGACTTTCTCACCTGTGGTTGCTGACTTGGCCTCCATTTATTTTATATGCGCTGCTGCTACAGAACATTGGGCTGACGTTCTTCCCGATCATCGTGGCGGCGCTCTACGAGCATGCCAACCGATACATTCCGAATGTCGAGCTCTTCTTCGTTGGACTGGCGACAATCGGTCTCCTCAACGGCGTCGCGCTCAACACGTACGACTGGAAGCATCAGTGGGTGCTTAACCGCATGGACCCAGTTTCTGAGCAGGAGATGGTGCTAGTGGACGAGACAACGAGTCTTTTGTCACGCTGAGGTGGACACAACACTGGGCAACTTCAATCCACTTTAGTGACTGGTCACCAAAACTGCACAGAGCGAGGTAAATCGTACTTAGTCGGAGTGTTCTGACACAAAAGAGGGACTGGTGTGATGTATCCCCCGATTAAGTAAACGATGTATGTTCAATCCTCAAATCGGTCGCATGGGTGCGTTTATTGTAAAGGCACTGATGACAAACGAGCAAATGCTGACATGTGCACATCGAAATCTCAGTGTGTAGCATAACGCTTGACTATGTTTGTATCCGCGCCTCTTTCTCACAAATCCCACGAGCTCTCGTCCACCAGCTCCGCTTGGATTCTCTTTTTCACGCGATCTGTCATTACGGGTTTCGGATTTGTAAACTTAAGCGAGATGGTTCTATTTTCTCACCCAATCACAGTCGAGGCTATCCTCATCCCACTGCGCGATTGGCTAAAATTGCGACCATATCAGACCATTGCAACCCTGATGTTCAGAAATCAGCACACAAATGTGTGGGCAGGGCGAGAGCTTCATGCATGCAGGTATGGGTGTGAAGTTTGGGAGGCATAACGCGTGTCTGTTGGCGATACCTGGACGACGGGTTGATCTGCTTGTCCTGTCGTATGAACGCTCGAGAGATGCGGACAGCCGCAAGAGCCTTCGATTCTTTCCGTGTAGCTCTTGGCCTCGAAGTGAGCTGCTGGCAAATCCACACAAGTGAAATCACTCTTCGATCAGGTCCCACCACCAGATTGACCACCTTGATTGGCGTGAGTCACTAGAGACACGTGCACAAAATACAGGAAGCACGAGAAAGCCGATATGCGCGAGGCATTGTCATCGCGATGGGTCTCGGAGCCACACATCGCGCTCGGCACGGTGTTCGCGAGCGCCCAGGCGGCCGTTGCGGCGGTGCAGATCTTCGCGCGGGTGGTGCAGAGGCGGAGCATTCGGCTTCAGTACCCGGTCAGCAGCAACAGGACAGGCACTCAGAGCGATCATGTTACGTCAACCACAGTCAGAAATCAGTTCAAGGGCATCACGATCGGGTGTGAAAACGGTTCACTCGGATGCCCGTGGACCGTTGGTCTCGAGCGCGTCGACAGCGTAGTATCTCCATCCTCATTGCCGTTATCGCAGTACCGAGTCTCCTTCCTGGAGCTGAGCCACGACGAGCATCATTGCACAGAACTCCAGAACTCCAGCCCCCGCATGGACGACGAAGCAGAACTCCGGCTGCATCAGCTCTTCGCGCCAGCTCCCATCTCAGACAGCACCAGTAGCAGCCACGAACTCGTGAGTCCTGTCAGTAGTGAACTTCCAGAGGCATTTTTCCAGCACCAGGTTGGAGCTCCAGGGTTCAGATACTCCCCGAATCTATCGACGACACCAACAGCAGCTCACGCCACAAGCGACAGCTCAGGTCTCGACGGCTTTGAGCTCGAAAAGTACGCGATCAACCATGTCGCGAGCTCATTTGCGCCGTCGTCCATGGTAGGTCCAACTGCTGCCATGCTCTTTGACATGGGCGCTACTGGGGGCTTTACTTCGCCTCTCTATCACCATCAGCACTCTCATCACCATCAGCAGACGTGGGACGCAAGCAGCGGCTTCCCGAGCAACCTCCAGCAGCAGCACCGCCATGGAGAGTATCTTGACAGCGGCCATTCGACGCCCTTGGGCTCGGAGGCAGCGCGAGTGGGTACCATCAATGCAGCTAAACGTAGCCACCTAGACAGCCTCCACGAGCCCGCGACTTTGTCTTCAGCTGCGTCACCCCAGCCAGCATCCCACACGACTTCGTCATCGGTCCTCGCGGAGAAACAGAGCGAAACTCTGAGCTCCAAGATGCGCTGGATCAGCGCCAAGGAGGCGTCGAAAGCGGTTAACGACTTCGCGCTCTTTGTGCAGAGGAAGCGCGCGCGGATGGACAAGAAGACGAGTGGCGGGCGCAACAAGAAGTACATCTGCTCGTGCACGCACTGCTCCTGGTTCGTGCGGCTCATCAAGGTCGCCAAGTCAGACAACTGGAAGATTTCGTCCATGCAGCTCACGCACTCGGAGAACTGCACTGGTGAGGCCCAGCCGAGCGCACGCCAGCTTGCCGAGCTCAACACGCTGCGTAACCGCGTACTCATGGCGAGCAGCAACTCGCCGGGCAAGCTTGAAATCACTCAGCACCATGATAGCGATGAGATCCGTGCGCGGTCTATACGACATGGCCGGAGTAGTGGCGGCGTCGGCAACGAGCGGCGGCTGCTGGTGCAAACCGACTTCACGGCCGAGGGTGAGAGCCTCGGCGTCAAGATCCCCGTGCGTTTGGCGTACCGAGCTAAGAAGATTCTTCAGGAGAACTCGAGTAACGCGGCCTTCTCGATCGAAGCCATCGTGAACGGAGTACTCGGGCTTCCTGGACGGGACCTCACGGAGAAGATCGCCGAGAGCTACAAGCTGCTGCCGAGCTTGCTGCAGAAATTTTCAGATCTCAACCCAGGCTCGGCTGTGTGTCTGCGGAAGGACGAGCGTGGCCGCTTCAAGAGCGCGTTCGTGCTGCCCGCACCGCTCACAGACCTGCTGCCAACGCTGCAGAGTGTCTTTGGACTCGAGATTGTCCCTAGCGGACGCCAGAGCAGCAGCGCCAGTAGCGCGAATAGCACAGCCGAGCCACCGCGATACACCGGTCAGTTCATTGTGCTCCTGGGCATGGATGGCAACCTGGAGCACCGCGTGATCGCGTTCGGACTAATCCCGACCCCGGACACAGAGAACGTCGCGTGGTTTCTGCGATCGCTGCACAACGCAGGCTTCCAGATGGGCGACGCCCCAGTCTTCCTCGCCTATCACCAGCTGGGCGCACTATCAGCCCTGCGGCGCGAGTTCCCCCGCGTAGTGCCCATGTTCTGCGTCGAGTCGTTCATCCAAACGATCGAGCACCAGCTCGCGGGCAGTGTGCCACTGTTAAACCTCGACTTTGTAACTCACCAGATCCGGCTCGCGAGCCTGGCTGAAACGCTTGAGGCGTTCCGAGCACACATGAGCGTGGTCGCGCAACACCTACCGTCGGTCGCGAGCTTCCTGCTGAGCTTCGATGCGTCGCTCTGGTCGCTTCACGCGAGTCGCGCTGTAAAGAAATACCACTGGAATGCCACGGGCCTGCGCACGTACATGAGCACCGAGGTGGAGATCGTGATCAAGACCAAGTGGCCCGCTCAGCAGAGACAGCCCAGTCGGTCATCGCGTGGACAGCACCAGCTGTTGTACGTCGAGGCGAGCAGCGATTTTGACGTGCAGCGCGTCAACGGCATCCAGCTCGCGGACTTTGACACGATGGTGCCGCTCGAGATCGTTTACCAGTTCCTGCTCCATTATCTGCACATCGAGGCCCGTCGCGCAGTGGAGATCGCCAATATGCTAGCATCTGATGCCACCAGCAATAGCAGCAGACCCCAGACACTGGCCAGTGTGCAGCTCACGC
This sequence comes from Globisporangium paddicum, assembly GCA_023334015.1. Lineage (NCBI taxonomy): Eukaryota > Oomycota > Peronosporomycetes > Pythiales > Pythiaceae > Globisporangium > Globisporangium paddicum. The sequence goes on from JAASFV010000032.1 coordinate 46,970, forward strand.
CTGGTGCCAAGAAGCTCTTCCAGCAAGAACTCTTCGAGTCCGAGCACCTCAAGGTTTGCGTATCCGAGGACCCAGCGATTGCACTCGTGCTGAGCAATTACGCGAGCGCAGGTGGCGACGAGTGCCGCGTGCACGTGGAAAACGGGCGCTGCTCGTGCGCCACGATGTACCAGCTGGGCATCCCGTGTCGCCACCTGATCGCGACGGCGCGCGCGTTTAAGGGCGAGAAGCCGGTCCCCACCGAGTGCGACCGGATCTACACACTGGCAGTGTACCGACTGGGCGTCCAGCGCCAAAGCTCGCTCGAGGACCGCATGCCAGCACTGGGCGGACTCAACCGAGACTCAAGTATTTATCCCGCGCCGATCCACGGCAGCACAGACGAAGCGGAGGGCGCGGGCGCTCCGCTTAGAAGCAGGATTATTGGCAGCAGTGGCAAGCGCCGTGTGCGAGACGAGAGCGCGGCCGCGAAGAGCTCAGCGGCCGTCGCGATGGCGGCGAAGCGCGCACACCTACCGCAGCAGCATGGGTATGCGCCTGACTTTAGTGCAGAAAATGTTGCTGATAATCGACGACGCAATAGCAGCAGCAGCAGCAACGCGGGCCAGCAGCATCCGTCCACAGACCTGGACTTTGTCGTTTGAAAAGAGCTGTCAAAATGTAACTAATATCAGTACAGTGGAATGTACAACATTGGTGTATACGGCCTGTGGCAAAGTGCCGTTATGCTGCCCATCTACAACACGTATCATGCGCAATGCGCAGCAAGCTCATGTTGATGAAGAGATGAGCTCATGCTCGAAGCAAGGCGCCCGCGCTTGGTCAGAACGGTGATGGTCGACGTGCTGATCATGGAGAGGAAACCGATAATGCGTGGACCGAGCGTCAGCTTAACGAGAAGTTCGTGGTGAAGGCACTCGGGACCGTGGACTATCTATTTGGCGTCCAGATGCAGACAACGTCGGATTCAACCAGTACAAGGACGCTTAAGACGGGCTGAAGAAACTTCGCATGAAATCGGCGCCCCGGCGAGGATCACAGTGCTGCCGGCAGGAGCATGGAAGCAGAGAGGTTCCGTTTTGAAAGCAAATGTGCAGCTGGCCACTTGGGTACCAGGGCGCAGTAGACAGTCAGAAACGGTGTGTAGGATGGGTGCACGGAACTTGGTCCTGCACAGCACACCGAGGGATTGATCGCCTCAGCGTACGACCAATGGGAGCAGAACTTGCCAAACAGAAGGGCTGTCGGACACTTGCAATATCTTGTGAGTGATCGCGACCAGACTTAACCACATCTGTTAGATTGTTGAGCGAGTGCTCCCACAACTAAATGCCGAAGCACTGGCGCGTGGCTCAGTGTGTGATGGCGTAATTGGTGGATACGCAGTCTGGCGGGCACCGATACAATTTCAGTGGAGCAAGGAAGTATCAAACCCTGCAATTGGAGCTCTTTGTGGATGCTGACTATGCTAACAACTCGAGAGATCAACGTCTGTCTCGGAGACGGTTTTATCCAAGAGCTGGAAGCAGGAGCTGGAAGCAAATGCTACTGACCAAGAGCACCTGTGGGGGTGTTTGTGGCGGCCAATGACGGCTCGCACGCATCCATTTGGATCGAGCTGGCAATCGACGAGCGGAAGTTCAAAAAAGCCAACTCGATTATGTACTGAGGCAATAACGCCGCGAGCTGCCTGCTCAAGCACCCTGACAACCATCAGTGCACGAAGTACATTGCGCAAGTACCTCACGAACCGAGAGGTCATGAAGCAGTGGCGCATCCAAGTCAAGAGCATGGCATCCGTGGAGATCGTCGTGGATATCCACGAAGCCGCTGCCGCAGCCGGTTTCTGTGCGATTCAAGGGATTACTCAGAGTCCAGGACCTAAATACAACTTGGTAGCGAGGACAAGACATCAAGAGCCGCACCATGAAGTTGGAAGGGAATATGAAAGTGTGCGACTTCATGTGGACTATATGCTGTATGGAGGTTGCGGGGTGTTTGGGTGTTTGGGTGTTTGTATAGGAATTTGCATACAGCCGTGAAGTATGGTGAAGGCAAGACAGACACGCCTGATAAGGTTTTATGCCAATGGTGCATACCCTGGCTTCCACCAGGATTGCGTTCAGTCGGATACTTGCAGACAAGCAGCAATGATAAAACAAAGTATCTTCGCGTACAGCCATCAAGTGAAGCTCTCTATGCTGGCCACTGTCATCAACTGTTATCAATGTACTCTTGTCTGGTTTTCTTGCCCATTCTGGCGGTCTGGCACGTTTGCACCACACCAGTGCAACATCAAATATAATCTACCTAGTACTAGTATAATCTAAAATTACGTGTTGATTATCCTCGAAAAATCAAATAAATAGCAGCTAGGTTCCCATCAGAACGTACGCTCCAAAATTCCGCATGATAGATAAAGTATGCTTTTCATTTGTGTTGGGTGTGGCTCAGATCACGTGAGGCCCGCGCTGGGCCAGGAAAACTCCCCCTGGTCCGGTGGTTTCTTTGCGGCCGACGGCATTCGCGCAACTCACCAGCAGCTCAATTGAATTCGTGGTCCTCGCGCATAGCAGCATGTTGTCCAAGGTGCTCCGCCCCGCCCCGCTCCAGGCCAAGGGCCTGCTCGCGCGCGCGCAGTCAGCTGCGAGCCTCAAGTACCCGTCCTACGTGCTCAACGCGCCGGCCACTGAGGTCACGACGCTCGCCAACGGCCTGCGCGTGGCGTCCGAGGGCTCGCACGGCGAGACCGCCACGATCGGCGTCTGGATTGGCGCCGGCTCGCGCTACGAGACCGCGCAGAACAATGGCGCGGCCCACTTCCTGGAGCACATGGCCTTCAAGGGAACGGCCAAGCGCACGCAGCAGCAGCTCGAGCTCGAGATCGAGAACATGGGCGGCCACCTGAACGCTTACACGTCGCGCGAACAGACCGTGTACTACGCCAAGGTCTTCAAGAAGGACGTGCCGCGCGCGGTCGACATCCTCTCGGACATCCTGCAGAACTCCAAGCTCGACGACGCCGCCATCGAGCGCGAGCGCGACGTCATCCTGCGCGAGATGGAGGAGGTTAACAAGCAGCAGGAGGAAGTGATCTTCGACCGCCTCCACGAGACTGCCTTCATGGGCAACGGCCTTGGCCGCACCATCCTCGGACCGATCGAGAACGTACGTATTTGGAGATTGCATGCCCTGTCTCTATGGGGCAACATAGTAACCATGTGCTTTGTTGCAATTTACAGATCCGCAACTTGAAGAAGGCTGACCTGGAGGACTACATCGCCAACCACTACACCGCCCCACGCATGGTGGTCGCTGGTGCCGGCGCCGTCGACCACTCGCAGCTCGTTGACCTGGCCAAGAACGCGTTCGGCAACCTGCCAACCGAGCCAAAGGTGGCGCCAATGCTCGAGCCCGTGCGATTCGTCGGCTCGGACGTCCGCATCAAGGACGACGACCTCCCGGTTGCGCACATGGCGATCGCGTTCGAGGGCTTCAGCTGGACCAGCGAGCACGCGTTCCCGCTGCTGATTATGCAGACGCTGCTCGGCTCGTGGGACCGCACGTCGGGCGCCGGCATCAACATGTCGTCCAAGCTGGGCCAGGTGGTCGCGGAGAAGGAGCTCGCGCACTCGTTCATGGCGTTCAACACGTGCTACCAGGACACTGGTCTCTTTGGCGTGTACGCGGTCGCGGACCAGTACAAGCTCAACGACCTGACGTGGTACACCATGGAGGCGCTCGTGCGTCTGGTGCACAAGACCACGGAAGAGGAAGTGGAGCTCGCCAAGACCCAGCTCAAGGCCAACATGCTCATGCAGCTCGACGGCTCGTCGCCGATCTGCGAAGACATTGGCCGTCAGCTGCTGACCTACGGCCGCCGCCTGACCCCCGCGGAGATCTTTGCCCGCATCGACGCCGTGGACGCTGCCGCTGTCCGTAACGCCGCGGACCAGGTTGTGAACGACAAGGAGCACGCGCTCGCGGCCACGGGCCCGATCCACGAGCTCCCAGACTACAACTTCATCCGTCGTCGCTCGTACTGGCTCCGATACTAGGTTCAGCGCGTTCCGCCCAGCCGCCTTCGCGTCAGATCCTCAGTACACATCTCCATCCCAGTTGCCAGCGTCGTGTCGAGTTGAGAGACACGCGATGTGTTCCCGAGACGGAGTTGCTGCTCGTGAGCTCTTCTCTCGCATCCAGTCCCCTCACAAATAGATGACTGGCTGGGAGGAGAGCCTGCGAGCTTTGGCTGCGGGAGAAAGAGAGCTGGCGGCTGTAGCTGTTTGAGAAGATCCCGATCAATGAACACACAAAAGAGAAAATAAATACAAGAGAGAAACAAAACACACACTTACACTTAGTCACCAACATCTTGACTTTGTTGACGCTCGACTCGACCACTTGCCGCTGCGATCTGCGCGTGTTGTGGTTTCTCCCAGAAGCTCTGCTGCGTCCGGTGGTTGAAATAGTACCATGCGCCAAAGTCCGCGTCAAACACCTTCTCGAGCGTGCTCGTCGCGAGGTCTCGCAGGAACAAGCGCGTCGCTCGGGTCCGGTAGAGCCGCTGGATCGTCTCGGCTGCTTGGTGGCGCTCTTGCGAGAAATGGTTGCCACGAAGCTCCCTGAGCTTCTCAACACTTCCACAATCTCCAACATTGTCAGGAGCGTTAGCGAAGTCGTGGTCACCCAGCAGAATGGGCTTCTCCCATGTGCTTTGCTTGGTTCGCTTCGAATAGTAATAGTACGAGTTCGAGTCCGGGTCGAACACTTTCTCGTAGACTTCTGTTAACAGGCGCCTCAAAGCTGCTCGGCATGCTCGTCGTCGATACAGAGACTGGATGGAGACTACTGCCGACTCTAACGAGCGCGAGGACGACGTCCCACAGGCGTTCTCTGAACTCGTGAGGGGATGGCTGGCATGCAAAGAATCACGAAGCTGAGACTTGGCTTTGGTGATGTTCACAGCGATAGTATCTCTCCAGTGTGATACACGTCTGAAATTCCGGAACCCTCTTTGGATAGTCAGCACTGCACAGAAATTTGGAGAACTGTCGTATTGCTGCTCGAGTTCATGGTTGCGCTTGCTCTTGCTCTTGTTTCTCGTCTTTTTCTTCAGGCTCATTTTCGTGACTCCACAGATCTCGCCTCCCTCTGTAGGGGGATGCGGACACGAGCCATCATCAAGTTTGTCGGCGGTCGCTGAATCCACAGCAGTGTGGCTGTAACTTCGCCCATCGATGCTTCCACCGCCGCTGAATCTAGTCGGGTCGTCGCTGGTTCTCAGCTCGATGAGTCGCTGCTGCACGGAGACGAGTTTTCGATTATTCAAGAATAATTTCTTCTCGAGGGTAATCATCTTCAGCTCCAACTGGGTCAACTGAGGAGATCTCCAATGCGGTTTGCTGGCACTGCTTCCCACGTGGCATTGCTGGTACTGCTGCTGCTGGGTAACCTGGACTTGCTGCTTGAGAAAGCTTATGTAGCGCTCGTCAGCTTCAATCTCGGCGACCAAGATGATCTCTGTGGCTTGAAATGACGACACGGCTTCGTCCAGGCACAGCCCCCATAGCGCAAAGTAGCTCGCTGTCGACGCACTCTCGTCTTTCTTCACGCTTCCTCGACTTTTACGGTTGACGATATGAATGTGGTCCCCTTGACTTGGCTTCCCCAACGGCTGAGATTGGAAATGCCGAGCCGATGTCCCGATTGGAGGCAGCTGCAGTGACCCAGCTATACTCACTTCTCGAGCGCTCTGAAAGCTGTTGCTCTCTGATGGATCGCACCCAAGCGAGCGGAGATTGCGGTCCTTGCCAAGGCGTTTGGTCAAAGCTGTTGTTGGAGAAGCGATTCCCCAGAACCAACTTCCACCTGGTGGGTCTCGAGTATCCTGGGCGCTTGATTGATCTTTGTCTCTTGAATCAGCTCGAAGCTCTAGCTCGTTGGTCTTGCGCTGTAATCGGCGTCCGCACTGATCACAAAATTGCGCATCGTCTTGAAGAACCGCAACACAGCTGACACAACTCTGTGTGTCTTCAGCACAACTCCTCGCGCCGACAAAATCTCTGCTGGCACAGCGATCTTGCTGCTTGCGCACCTTGTTTGATGGAGACTTCTTCACCATTCTCGGACCATCAACTCAGCGAGTTCCCAAAAGCAGTCTCATATTCGCGATGGTGTTGCTCATCACGAGATGCCCGACAAATCTGAGCTGAACTTGCATCCCATCGCTAGCTATTCCTGACATCCAATGTCTCCGAAACTGCGAGTCGCAAGCAAAAATGAGACGCGAGGCTCTCAACAAGTTCACTTGCTATCTCCACCTAGAAACGCGATCTTTCAGTCGCAATTTATAGAAAGCAACCCCTGAAGTCGCGATCCCAAGCGAAACTGGTGGAGGCGCCGAGCAAAACTTATTGGCTTCATTTTTCCACTTGTTGCAAGCACCAAGTGAGCATCCTGGTTTGAAGAGCTCAGCTCGCAATGGAAGCAGTCGGCCTCGATGAGTTTGGACGCGAGCGCTTCGTCGTGGAAGCAGCGCCAGGACGTCTCTGCATGACACTTGGGGAGACTGATCAAGGGTTTGTTGTCGTCCGCGGGATCGACACGCTGACGCAAGAAGACCTCGCGGCCTGGGACGACGTAGATCGGAAGCGCATGCAGTTGCTTCGGCAAACCGTGAGCGTTGGTGACCGACTTGTCGCTATCGAAGGCGACGATGTCGTCCACTGCAGCCCACGAGAGGTCAGTGTGCGCCTGGGGAAGCTTGCGGCGAAGAGCAGACGCTTGACGTTTGCGCGGTACCACACGTCGCACTACGACAGAAAGAAGTACGATGTCGAGAAGCTCGTGCTCGTCCACGCTCCAAAAGGCCCACTTGGGTTGCTCATCAGCGAACTAGTGCACTACGGAGCTGTCATTGAAGGGTTTCAGCAGCTTCCAGACGGATCGACAAGCAAGCTCGCGAGGGACCCGAAAGTCCACCGCGGCTGTCAAATCGTCGACGTGAATGGCGTTGACGTGTCGCGCTCGTCTCGTGAAAAAGTCATCGAGATCCTCGCGAATCTGCGAGATCAAGAGAAGGAAATCATCATCTACCGCACGGCGCCCGATAGCTGCGACAAATTCCTGCAAGCTGAGTATGCGTCGGCTGATATCCCCCAAGGGTTTTCATTCGAAGAGTCGGAGAACTTCAAGTGCTTGGTCGTGACAACGACTACTCCGGCGATGAAAGCGACCCTCGTCCAGGGAGACGTGCTCGTCGGTGTCAATGGCACGGACGTGTCCTGCTTGAACCGCCGAGACGCACTCGCAATTCTCACCACTGCACCATATCCACGAACGCTGTACTTCTATCGATCCAGAAGAATCGACCTTCCAGAGTGCCACAAGATTTGCATCGAGTCCGGACCATTTGGACTCAACTTGGATGGATCTCATACGGACAACGCTGTCATTTCTGGCTTCACCAGTGCTGCAGATGCGGCTCGACCAGTCTTCAAAAGCTGCGCGCCATTTCTTCCTGGCAGCCGCATCATCTCGATCAACAAGTTATGCGTTGTAAGCCACACACTTGCCGAGGTTTCTAGTCTCCTTCTCAAGCTCAAGCTCTCACCCAAGGACATCATCGTCGCCAACGAATCGCTCGTGAAGGCGCTGAAGAAACGACGCTCACTTGAGATTGTCAGTGTGCCGAAGGGGCCTCTTGGAGTTCATTTCGATGGCGCGAGACCAGATCAAGCGCGTGTATCTGGCTTCTTCCCGATGCCAGACGGACGACCGGGCCCAATTGAAATGTGCTACCGCGTTCCAATTGGGTCGTCGCTTCGAAGTATCAACAACATGAACGTGTCGTGCCTGAAGCTTGCTCAGGTAACCGACCTGCTGAAGAAGCTCAGCGACACCCCGAAAGAGCTTTGTTTCTACACCCAACACGAAGCCTCCAGTGTCAACACTAAAGTGATACACGTTCGAGTTCCGTCGGGCCCATTGGGAATCGACCTGAAGAGCAGCATCTCCAACAAAGTGATCGTCGACCGCTTAAATAGCGACCCGTCGGTCGGATCGATTTACGTCATTGACCACGGCGGCGTTGTTCCAGGCTCGGAGATTGTCGCGATTGATGGTGTCAGCGTCACCTCGTTGGAGCTCTCGGAGGTCACTCAGCTGCTGCGCATGCTCGCATCTCACGAGAAAATCATTACATTTAGTACCACACACGACGCATACGCGAGTATGCTGAGTGAATCGCACACACCTGGTTTGAGAAGCGTCGTTGTCGTTCAGTCCCCGTTGGGGATCGAGTTCGAGCCTGGTATGACCGACAAGGCTGTGATCTCCGCGTACAGTTTGCCGAGCTCGAGCAAATCCGCGAGTGGGCTGAACGAAGCAAACATCCCCATCGGAAGCAGACTCGTGGCCATCGATCATGTGGACCTTCGAGCCCTGGATGTGCAGCAAATTGTCAGCATCCTCAAGGATTTTGCTGGAATCTCGAAAACGCTGGTGTTTGACACGACATTTGCGATATTCAAAGCGCCTCCCTTGCCCGCACTTGCATCACAAGCTGATAGCACCGGACTTGCGGGGAAGAGCAGCCTAGCCAGCAGCCCTCAACACCAGGCTCCAGTGCGCTTTGAGCTCCCAGAGAATGTGTCGACCAGAGCAGTTTTACCTCTGCATCGAAAAGAAATTCCGGGAGCCGCGTCTACAGCTCAGAAGGTAAGTCAGTGTCGATACAGCATGCTTGTTTGGCTTGTCAGTACTGACAAGACACTCTCTCACTTTTCACGTAGGATGTATCCTTGCTCGCTCGAAGCTCAGCGTCACCATCGGCGCCAGCACTATCGCCGTTGCAGCTTGCGCCGCTATCGATCAAGCCGCTCGAAGCGCTGAAGTCCATGTCACTAACAGATGTGTCATCCAAGACGGTGAGCACCATTCCTCCATACAACTCACCATCACCGAGACAAGCGCTCGTGACTTGACCTCAACAACCTTGTCCTTGCGCACCTTGATGTCGCGGCAGATCGAGCAAAAACAACAGCACAAACATGAGGGTCAGCAGTTGAGCTCGCCCAAGACCGAGTACATGATCAATCTGGTGAGCAGTTGCGCATTTGATCACACACGTACCTACCGAACTCCACTCACTCTCACTTTCCGCAGTCCTCCTGGACAGGCTCGCGCTCTCTGAACCGCATGATAATCGATCTCTCAAGTTCGTCACTGCAGATCACGTCCGCGAAGCCGTCATCGCCGAAAGCAGGCGCCAAGTCGGGTGCGGTCACCACCATTCTCTTCAGCGAAATCGCGTCGCTGGACTTTGGCAAGAAGGGCGAGAGCAGCGGCGGAGGCAGCGCGCAGGTCGTCATCACGCTCACGAAGAACAAGAAGCCGCTCGAGCTTGGCATGCGCTCGCGCGACGAGCGTCAGGAGTTCTACGCACTCATGACGTCGCTTGCGCCGGCGCTGCGCCAAGTTCAGCAGTGAAGTTGACGCCCGCACTTTGCATTTTCATTTGCATTCTATATAGTAGGTTCAACTCACGATAGCGCACCTTCCTGAAACTTCTTTGCGAACACTCGAATTTCGTCAAGTTATCTTCTTTAATAGGTTTGATCCTTTCAAAATCGATATCTTGAACGTGAGATCATCTTAAAGAGGGACAACAGAGTCGTTGTGCGTCATAAACAGAGCGAAGTGATGGTGCCCACACAGGGCGACAAGGTGGAGTTCGTGGGCGTCTTCGCGGGAGGCGACGAGCACTCGTCTGGAGAGCAGACGCCCGCGGGTTTCCACGACACGCCCGGTCAGTGGTACTCGGCCATCCAGCGCAAGCGCGGCACCGCTGTGGCCGACGATGGCGAAGCCACGCTGCGCGACAGCCAAGAGACGCAGCCCCAGACCGACGCAGGGGCGGCCACTGAGCCCGTGACGCAAGCAGACGGAGACGAGAGACCGCCAGTGTTTGTATACGTGGCAGGTTCTTTTGGTGATGACAACGGTGGGGCTCGCTTTCACAACCAGCAGCAGCATGAATATGAGGAGATTGATGAGGACGAGACGCAGATTATCATGTCGTTGTCGCAAGATCCATACAGTAAGTGGGGTTGCCACTCTCTCTTTTCATGGTATCTACACTGCTAACGGCAAGTTGTCTGGTTGTACTACTTGGTTGCATGGAATAGCAGGGCGCGCTGCTGTTTCCAACCACAAGGTCGAAGAAGAGGAGTTTGTCGTCTCGAAGGCAACAGGCGACGCGATCATCAGCGCAAGCGATAACGAGGGCGCAGATTCCGACATGTCTGACGACATGCTCGCCCACGATGGGCCCATCGACGACATCTCGACGTTCGCGGCGAGTTTCCAGCAGCAAAAAGACGCCGACGATGGCGAGCAGAGCAAGAGGAGGAAAGCGCCGGTGAATGTCTATCGACCACGGACCCAGTTTCGGCAGACGCCAACGCACTCTGTTGACGAAGATATGAGCAGCAGTAGTGGCGCGGAGACAGAAGTTGAGGGCGAGCCTGAGGGTGAACTTGAGCGGCAGCACGCACCTTCTATTGGCCGAAAGGGGCTTGTTCGTCCAACCGCAGCCAGACTCGCTCGCCAGCGATCAATGTCAGAGCACTCGATCGCTAGCGAGAAAGACAGCGATGCAGGAAGGCAACCTGGCAGTAACAATAATCGACCACGACGCTTCCGCCTCGACAGTGCCACACAAACGCAAGCGCCCGAGCGCAGAAATTCCACAGCCAGTGATGCGACCAACAACGACGACAAACCACCCGTCGACTTCACGAAGAGAACGACCAAAGACGCTGCAACATCTCGGAAAACTACCCGAAGCTCGCCTGTGAAGAGCAAGCGAGCAGCAGCGACTTCCGTGCTAAAATTTAAACAAGGGCAACTGGGTGAAGGCTCATCACAGTCCAGTACCCCAGATGCGGGTGAGAAGCTGGCGGTGGTCAGCGTGCAAGAGCCACAGAAACCGGAGTATGAGGAGGACGAGGAAGCTCCTGCCTTGCCGCTCAACGCTGTAAAAGGCAAAACGCTACGCAAAAGTCCATTTACTGAGGCTCCTGCAGGACGAAAGCGAAAGCTCGGCAGTGGATCAACACAAAACATAGAGGCATCGCAAGTTCAGGCGGAACAGATTCGCATCGTCCTTACAGGACTCGAGCCCACGCCTGCGATTCGCAAAAAGATCAAGGCCGTCGGCAGCACCGCCGCGTACGAAGCCGATATTGAGAAGGCCACGCATGTGATCGCACCAAATAATCAGCTCAAACGCACC